>ML290575.1:19561-113957 GCA_005239495.1 Nicotiana undulata | reverse complement strand
GACTACAGGTAACCAGAGACTTTCTTTATCTGAAGGAGAGTATAATGAGTTCCTTCAGTACTGCGCAAGTAAGCAGACATCTCCACATGTGGCCTCTGTGGCTCAGACTGATACTTCTGTTGCTGGTAATTCTTTTGCTTGTGTTTCCCAGTCTAGTACTCTTGGACAATGGGTTGTGGACTCAGCCGCTTTTAATCATATCTCTGGTAATAAATCACTTTTGTCAAACCTTGAGTATTCACAGTCTCTTCCCACTGTTACTTCAGCTAATGGGTCTCAAACTAAAGCACAAGGAGTTGGACAGGCGAATCCTTTACCTTCTGTCACTCTAGATTCCGTTCTTTATGTCCCTGGCTGTCCGTTTAATCTTGCATCTGTTAGTCGTTTGACTCGTGCCCTCCATTGTGGTATATATTTTATTGATGATTCTTTTATTATGCAGGACCGCAGTACGGGACAGACGATTGGAACAGGACTTGAATCAGAAGGCCTTTACTACCTTAATTCCCTCAATTCCTCCAAGGCTTGTCTAGTTACAGATCCTCCAGACCTCATTCACAGACGTTTAGGACATCCAAACTTATCCAAGCTTCAGAAGATGGTGCCTAGTTTGTCTAGTTTATCTACATTAGAGTGTGAATCATGTCAGCTCGGGAAGCATACCCGAGCCTCCTTTCCTCGTATATATGTAACAAGCTCGGTACATTTAATTTGTATGCACCAGCTTGAGGGGGAGTGTTAGTTAAAGTAGTCAAATAGGAGTAAATAACACTAACCTTAATCCTATGTGTACTAGGAGTAGGACATGTAATATTTGTATATATAGGGCTCATTGTATCATTGCAAATAACAAGATTATTATTTCTCTCCCGTGTTTTCTCACATAAACAAATTTTAATCAACAACCAATGAAAGTATCGTGCGTCAAATTGGCGCTCAAGCCCAACACCACACTCAACTTCACCCAGCATTTGCAGGATGCAATTCTAGCCTCACAAAAAGTCCACTAGACACAACAACATTGGAAAAGTACCTATAGCATACCATTACTGAAAAAGCACCTGAGGATTGACACACGAACCTAAAAAGTAGCACCTCATGCCCAAACAAGGGCATGGCATTCACCAAGGTGGATAAATATTTCTCATTATTAGCACGTTTACCAGTTCTCATAGGAAAATAAAGATACAACTAATGAGGAATCCAAATAAATGCCGAAACTACAGTGTAAACTAGCACTAGTTTTCCTTCTGACGAGTACAACACAAAGCATACTTGAGGAATCTCTCATTATCCCAAAAAAAAAAAAAATTGATAAGGTAAACTGTATTAATCAAAAGGGAGAGAACTCCCGTATACAAGAAGTATACCAAAAAGTAGAGAATTTACATCAGAATATGATTCTCTACAAAAGACGCCCAATCTTCTACACAAATGGAGGCTACATGAGTGCACCAAAAAGCGATCAAAGATAAAAGACTATTCTTAAGATGTGAAAACGTAGACTCAATCCCTTCAAAAGCTCTCCTACTTCTCTCCCCCCAAACTATCCACATGAGAGCTAACGAGGCGTACTTCCACGCCTTTTGCTTTCTTCTTTTATGAAAACCGGCCTAGCTATATAACATATCCTTTACAGTGCTGGGCATCACTAACACCAAAAGGTTCAGAATTGCCCTCCACAAAGCCGAGGACACAGGGCAATGCAACAAAAGATGATCAACTTCTTTCCCTGAACTTTTACACATGTAGCACCAACTAACAAGTGTAATTCCTCTCTTTCGCAGATTCTCAACAGTCAAAATCACCCCCCTCGCCGCTAGCCATGCAAAAAAGCACACCTTCGTAGGTGCCTTAGGAATCCAGATCGAGGAGTATGGAAAAGAGGCCTCCTCTCTCACCAACATACTCAGGTAAAAGGACTTTACGGTGAACAAACCGTCGCCACGCAAACCCCATCTCCAAGAATCACAGGATGGCTGGGGCATGTCTTGCCAATATAGCAGTGTCAATAAATCTTGAAGCTCCGTAATCTCCCAATCTAGCATGTTCCTTCTAAATGAGAGGTCCCATACTACCTCCTTCATGCTCCCTCCTTACGAATTTGTTGGACCAACAATTCCTTCTGATTTGAAATTCTGAAAACGTGAGGGAAGGAGACCCTTAGAGGATCCTCTCCACACCACTTATGATTCCAAAAGTTGATTCTCCTTCCATCTCCCACCCTGTAAGTGATGTTGCCACTGAAGGATTCCCAATTCTTCATGATGCTCCTCCACATGCCACACCCGAAAGATGATGCGATTGTCTTGGTCCTCCAACCCCCTCCCGTGGAATCGTATTTTTCTACTATGACCTCCCTCCATAGAGCATGCTCTTCAACCCCGAATCTCCACAACCACTTCCCCAACAAAGCTCTGTTGAATACTCTAAGATCTTTTACTCCAAGTCCACCCCACTTCTTTGGGGAAGTGACTGTCTGCCAATTCACTAGATGAAACTTTCTAGTTCCATCGCCGCATTCCAAAGAAAATTCCTTTGAAGCCGCTCCAGTTTTTCTGTGATGCTCACAGGAGCTTGCAACAGGGACAAGTAATAGGTGGGCATACTCGATAAAGTGCTTTTAATGAGCACTTCCTTGCCGCCTTTTGACAAGTACCGTTTGTGCCAGCCTGCTAATCTTTTTTCAACCCTTTCGATCACTGGATTCCAAACCGTAGTATCCTTATGTGAAGCGCTCAATGGGAGACCTAGGTAAGTAGTGGGAAGGGAGCCCACCTTACATCTGAGAACATGAGACAAAGCATCAATGTTAGCAACCTCACCCACCGGGAAAATCTCACACTTGTCGAGGTTGATTTTGAGACCTGATACTATCTGAAACCACTGCAGGACCTGCTTCAAGCAGGTCAGCTGACCCATATCGGCATCACAGAAAACCAGGGTGTCATCCGCAAAAAGCAAATGAGAGACTCTCCGGGCACCGAGCACCCCAATCGGAGCGGAGAATCCTCTCAAGAAGCCTCCGCCCGACGCACGATCCATCATTTTACTCAGAGCATCCATCACTAGGATGAATAGCATGGGGATAGGGGGTCACCTTGCCTGAGACCCCTGGAGCTGGCAAAGAAACCACACGAGCTACCATTAACCAGGACAGAGAATCTGAATGAGGAAATGCAGAACTTGATCCATCCCCTCCATCTTGCCCCAAACCCCATCCGCATCATAATGAAATCCAGAAACTCCCAATTGACATGGTCGAAAGCCTTCTCAAGGTCCAACTTGCATAGTAAGTCGGGTTCTCTATTTTTCCTTTTGGAGTCTCCCATTATCTAAAAATCTTAAGGTAATGTACGAGCCAACTCTCATTGCTATTGACCCTCATAGGATTTTGACTAACAACCTCTTAAGATGAAGATATTACTTCCCTATAAACAAATAAGTCAATCAGGCTCCCAGCAAATGCCGACATGTATACTAGATGCATCTTAACTGAAAGTTAAAAACATGTCCAACTACAAACCTACATGCTCAAACCTATCATGTGAGACAAACAAGCATATGGCCAACGTCTTTCAATCAAGTTCAATGAAAACAACACAGTAAGCAATATCCAAAGAAGCAAAGCATAGGTGATCAAGGTAACTGCGTTTTAGATCATAAGGATTCCACAGCTTGGTGCAGACATCCCTAATCTACTACTTAAGAAAAATAATCAGTGATCAGAATTAATAAACCAACAATGAAAAATATCTGATCTGCATTTACACATCAAAAGAGATTAAAACTTACGATAAAAACTGGTGCCCATAAGCTTGCAACCGTCAGTGCATTATGGTTATCTGCCAAAAGAGTAAGTAATACTTAATGGAAGTTGAGACCCTGATTAAACTCTCAATAAACCTTGACCATACCACAGAGACTGCAGAGGTTATTAGTATATATATAAATACTGAAATTGACAAAGAATACCAGAAAGAATTTCAATTCAACCATAAAGGCATGTAACAACAGGGTTGCCTACTTTTAGAAACAAAATCATGCCAAGAGTACTGCTGAATATCCATATCCAATACAGATCTCGTCGGCTCAACCAACGGCCTAATCTGCAACATGAAATCAAAGCAAAATCAATACCTCACCACAAAAAGCTATAGATCGATGTCAAATGAAAAACCAACACATACCAGAAGAAAATAGGCAAAAGCAAATTTTCCTCCCAAGACGACAAGCCAAAAAACCATATATCTACATTCAATGAAATTTGTCAGATGAGATTTCAGCACAGGCAGATAAATAGGATAAATAAGCTAAAATAGTTATCATCCACCAAACAATGTGGAGAACACAGGAAAAAAGAGTTCCACAGTAATTCACTAAACCAGAAGACCTAACTAATAACCAAGATTCACAAAGAAGGTAGAAAAAAAAACAAGATTCACATCACAAAGGAGTCTACTGCATAAAAGAGAGAGCCACCTGTTCATAACAAAAGCATAAACTGGAAAGGCTTGTAATTATACGAGCAAATTTTCTTTGAAACCCGAATACATAAATAAAACTCACTCCTAGAAGATAGGAGTGGAACAGCGAAGAGACAGGATGGTCATGCATTAATTCTCATGCCAATTCACAAGAACAAAAAGACCTAAGGTAATGTCAAATAGACAAATACATACAAAATTAGCTCATGTAACCAAGAAACAAACGATCATGATCAAATTCATGAACTTCAAGGGCCAATTTAGCCAAAAGTGATCATTGAGTTAATAATATAATTCACAACTCTACAGGAAAGTAGACTTCCAGAAGTGCTGGTACCATTCAGATGGCCAACCCAACTCACAAAGATAGAGTTAGTCTTGATTAAGGTAAAATTAAATTCGGCAAAAAAAATTGAAGTACCATTTGGCAAAGCTCTCCCTCTCGCTCTCTACTTTTGGCACTAGATAGTTACACATAAGGCAGTAAAGATAAAAGGATTACTTGATGAAGTCGAAAGTTCCCTCATACATGCCCCGGCCAACGTAATAGTGTTCCTTAGGACAAAATAGGATAGTAAAATTATTATTAGAACATCTCAAACAAAGGGCAGTAAGGAACGATCATCCTTCAAAAAAATCTGATAAAAATGTGAAACCTGGTGCATCCACTTGATGAAACGAACCACGGGCCAACTATCACATCGATTTGTTAAACGATGACAAGCTGGAAACCGCAGCAGAAAGCTGACAAAAAACTGAACTCCAGCATAGATTGCAAGGACAACAACATAAATTCTGAAGACAGTTGAGTTGGAATTTTGGTTGGAATTGTCTTCAAGAGCTTTCCTGTCATAAAATTCATGACCAAACGTTATTGCGCAATACAAAACGGGTGGGTTGCCACAAGAAGAAGAATAGAAAGAAAGGATAAGGAAGAATCAAAGTAAGAAGCTCTGTGAAGCCATAAAGAACAATAAGCTACATACACGTAAAGGAAGCATATGAATACAGAGGCTATGCTGAACCAAATAAAACGAAGGAAAATCCGACTGACAGCTACGCGTCTTGATGTATTGTATGCACCATACATCATGATAACATCCAAAACACCTGCAGAAAGATAAATACTTCAGCTACAGTTAGAGTTCGATATTGGTAAATAAGAACCGCTTTTGGAGAAAAGAGATGCCAGAGAAACATACTCTCGATAAGCTTCATCACGACATACGTAGGTCCTAGACTCAAAACTTCCCTTAGTGTTTTAATGTTGAATCGCTCATTATTAAAGGCAAAGATAGTCATTCCCTGAGGATATGGGAAAGGAGCGACAAATAAATGAGTAGGGTGAAAATAGGCACTGAAGATAATTTATTGAAAGCAAAGAAATGCCAAGAAACAAAAATTCCATATCAAGCAACCTAGCTCAAGTACAGCAAATTAAATTCCTTGCTCCCATAGACACTCTGCCCTCTGCCCTATCGGGGTAGGGGTAAGGTTACGCATTACCCTCCCCAGACCCCACTTTGTGGGACTTTACTGGTAGTTGTTGCTCTCATAGACACAGCAAAGTAGTACATAGCTGCTCACAACAAAAAGGGCAGCCCGGTGCACTAAACTCCCACTATACGCGGGGTCCGGGGAAAAGCCAGACCATAAAGGTCTATTGTACACAGCTTTACCCTACATTTCTGCAAGAGGTTGTTTCCACGGCTTGAACCTGTGACCTCCTAGTCACATGGAAGCAACTTTACCAGCTACTCCAAGGCTCCCCTTTATAGCTGCTCACAACATGACAAAAAAAAACAGACGAAGGGATTGATAGAATGCATTTCTTTCCTTTGGAAAGAGTAAGTGCTTTGATAGAGTGCACTCTTAATCCTCAAACAAAACCTCAAAAAGGGATGAGACAAGTAACCTGAAAAATAACAAGATACAGCAGATTAAAGAAAAGAGGAAATATCATGGCTATCTGTGACGAGTAGCAGACCTGGAAAAACATGAAAAGAAACATCCAAAGACGATGAAAACTGTGATAAAGATGAAGAAATGTCCGGTGCTCAACAAAAGAAGTTTTTCCCCTGCGCTTGCCACCTCCAGATTTAAGAATATTCTGTAGCAGATAAGAAATGGAAGTTACTAGTTAAAAAAATTGAAACCTAAAAAATTATAAAATAGAACTTAGCAAGAAACAAGAGAACAATGTTCCAAACTAGAGATTGGAAATACACATGAAAATCAGTAACACATGCTTTATGTCCGCCGGTAAGTGTATTATAAGAAATTCATGGTAACCAGATTGATACTGTGAGAAAGCACGGGAAAAAATATTATTGATTAATATCCTATGTTACACCGAGCCCTATGTATGCATAACACATAACCTACTCCAATTACATAAGGGACTAGGACTAATTACATATATTCACATAACTATTTTAACACTCCCCCCCCCCCCCCCCCCAANCCCTTTAAGGTGTATAAAAGAAAAAAAAAAATTTCCAAAAAAATTTTTACACCCCCCCCCCCCCCCCCAAGCTAAGCTGGTGCATATAAATCATATGTACCGAACTTGTTACATATGTAGTTAATACGAGGACCAGTGAGGGAGTTGGTGAAAATATTTGCAAGTTGATCATTCGACTTCACAAAATTTGTAGCAATATCTCCCGAGAGTATCTTTTCTCTAACAAAGTGACAGTAAATCTCAATGTGTTTAGTCCTCTCATGGAACACTGGATTTGACGCAATATGAAGAGCAGCTTGATTATCACTCATCTGACTAATCTCACCAAATTTCAACTCCTTGAGCAACTGTTTGATCCAAATTAGCTCACATGTCGCCGTAGTCATTGCTCGATATTCTGCTTCTGCACTAGACCGAGCAACCACATTCTGTTTCTTGCTCTTCCAAGACACCAAATTTCCTCCTACTAAGACACAATATCTAGACGTAGAACGTCTATCAGAAGGTGATCCTGCCCAATCAGCATCTAAGTATCCAACGATTTGCTCATGCCTCGATCCTCAAACAATTAACCTTTGCCTGGAGCTGATTTTATATACCGAAGAATGCGGACAACTGCATCCCAATGACTATCACAGGGAGAGCCATAAACTGACTCACAACACTCACAGGAAAGAAAATGTCAGGTCTAGTCAATGTGAGGCTATTTAATTTACCAACCAACAGCTTATATCTTGCAGGATCGCTAAGAGGCTCCACCTGTCCTGGCAGAAGTTTAGAATTCGGATCCATCGGAATGTCAACATGTCTACAACCTTAATTCCTGTCTCTTCAAGAATATCTAAGGCATACTTCCGTTGTGGGATCACAATACTTGAGCTAGACTGAGTGACCTCAATACCCAGAAAATACTTTAATCTACCCCGATCCTTAGTATGTAAGTGTTGAAAGAGATGTTGCTTCAACTTACTAATACCATCTTGATCATTGTCGGTAATAACAATATCGTCAACATAAACGACCAGATAAATAAAGAGATTTGAAGCAGAATGCCGATAAAACACAGAGTGATCAGCTTCACTACGAGTCATGCCAAACTCCTGAATAGTTGTGATGAACTTACCAAACCAAGCTCGGGGAGATTGCTTTAGACCATAGATGAACCGGCACAACCGACATACAAGGCCACTAGACTCCCCCGAGCATCAAAACCAGGTAGTTGCTCCACATAAACCTCACCCTAAGGTCACCGTGAAGAAAAGCATTCTTAATGTCCAACTGATAGAGAGGTCAATGTAGAACCCTCAGGGGTTGGCCTGGTGGCAATTGACTTGAGCCTTGGGGTTTGCTCCCTTTCAAGGTCTCAAGTTTGAAACCCACTGGGTGCAAACAATTTCTGAGGGCCATCGGACTGGGTAAAACCTGATTTAACCGTGGTGCACTTGCGGGAAACTCCTTGCCGAGGGCCTGTGCACCCCTGGGATTAGTCGGGGCTCTAAGAGACTCGGACACCCAGGGCTATCAAAAAAAAAAAAAAGATAGAGAGGTCAACGCCGAACAGCAACCATGGATAGAAAAAGGCGGACTGATGCTATTTTAGCCACGGGAGAGAAAGTATCATTGTAATCGAGTCTGAATATCTGAGTATACCCTTTAGCAACAAGACGAGCCTTAAGTCGATCAACTTGGCCATCTAGACCAACCTTAACTGCATACACCCAACGACAACCCAGTGTTGACTGCATACACGTTGAGCGCTTCGCCTCGCTTTGTGGGCGCTTTAGTGTCGCATCAAAGCTCTAACACATATTTTTCCTTGCCAATGAGTGTAATTCTGAAAAAAGACCTTAAGCAATTGATATTTCACTTTATCATAAATATTTTTTCAATTTCTTTGTCCAAATATTTGTTATTCATGCTTAGTTGATTAGTCTTGGGCTATTATGCATATTTTTACTTTTTCTCCCGTTGCGCCTTTATTCAATAAAGCTCACGCTTTATTTGCGCTTCGCGCTTAAAACCTCAACGGACCTTGGAGCTTTTTTGCACTTTTCGTCTTTGATAACACTGCGACCAACAAATCAATTTACCCGGAGGAAGAGGAACAAGCTCCCAAGTACCATTTGTAAGTGAAGCAGACATCTCGTCAATCATAGTTTGTCACCACTCGGTATGAGACAGTGCTTCACCTGTAGACTTAGGGATGGAAACAAAGGACACAGATGATACAAATGCACAATGGGATTGTGAGAAAGCACGGGAGAAAATAATATATTATTCACCCTATACAATGATACAATGAGCCCTATATATAGATAATACATGTCCTACTCCTAATACATATAGGATTAAGGTTCAGGTTATTTAACCATATTTGACTACTAAACTAACACTCCCCCTCAAGCTGGTGCATATAAATCAAATGTACCGAGCTTGTTACATATATAACTAATACGAGGGCTAGTGAGGGACTTGGTGAAAATATCAGCAAGCTGATCATTCGACTTCACAAGTCTTGTAGCAATATCTCTTGAAAGTATCTTTTCTCTAATGAAGTGACAATCAATCTCAATGTGTTTAGTCCTCTCATGGAACACCAGATTTGATGCAATATGAAGGGCAGCTTGATTATCGCACACAAGTTCCATCTGGCTAATGTCTCCAAATTTTAACTCCCTGAGCAATTGTTTGATCCAAATTAGCTCACATGTTGCCATAGCCATTGCTCGATATTCTGCTTCTGCACTAGACCGAGCAACTACATTTTGTTTCTTGCTCTTCCAAGACACCAAATTGCCTCCAACTAAAACACAATATCCAGACGTAGAACGTCTGTCAGAAGGTGATCCTGCCCAATCAGCATCTGAGTAACCAACGATATGTTCATGACCTCGATCCTCAATCAATAACCCTTTGCCTGGAGCCGATTTTATATACCGAAGAATGCGGACAACTGCATCCCAGTGGCTATCACACGGAGAATCCATAAACTGACTTACAACACTCACAGGAAAGGAAACGTCAGGTCTGGTCACTGTGAGATAATTTAGTTTACCAACCAGTCGCCTATATCTTGCAGGATAGCTAAGCGGCTCCCCCTGTCCTGGCAGATGTTTAGAATTCGGATCCATCGGAGTGTCAATCGGTCTACAACCTATCATTCCTGTCTCCTCAAGAATGTCTAAGGCATACTTCCGTTGTGATATCGCAATACCTGAGCTAGACTGAGCGACCTCAATACCTAGAAAATACTTTAGTTTGCCAAGGTCCTTAGTCTGAAAGTGTTGAGAGAGATGTTGCTTCAATTTAGTAATACCATCCTGATCATTGCCGGTAATAACAATATCATCAACATAGACCACCAGATAAATGCAGAGACTCGAAGCAGAGTGCCGATAAAACACAGAGTTATCAGCTTCACTCAGAATCATGCCAAACTCCTGGATAACTGTGCTGAACTTACCAAACCAGGCTCGAGGAGACTGCTTTAGACCATAAAGTGATCGGCGCAAGCGACATACAAGGCTCCGAGACTCCCCCTGAGCAACAAACTCAGGTGGTTGCTCCATATAAACTTCATCCTCAAGGTCACCGTGCAAAAAAGCATTCTTAATGTCCAGCTGATAGAGAGGCAAATGGCGAACAGCAGCCATGGATAGAAAAAGACGAACCGATGCCACCTTAGCCACGGGAGAGAAGGTATCACTGTAATCGAGCCCGAATATTTGAGAGTATCCCTTGGCAACAAGGCGGGCCTTAAGGCGATCAATCTTGTCAGCCTGACCAGCCTTGACGGCATATACCCAGCGACAACCAACAGTAGATTTACCTGAAGGAAGAGAACGAGCTCCCAAGTACCACTCGTATGTAAAGCAGTCATCTCGTCAGTAATAGCATGTCTCCATCCTGGATGAGACAATGCTTCACTTGTAGAATAATTCATCAACTGTGGGGACAGTCGGACTAGCCAAAATCTGATCGCGTACTGAGTCAAGATCATTAGGAAGTCCAGCAAGAGTAAGAACTAGAAACATCTTTTGTCACTGCTCTTGTTGCTTCACAACACTAGCAGAAACTGGTATCAACTTCTCAAATTCCTCCATGACTGCCTGTACTTGTCCCAAGTAAGTAGACATATCTAATTCATGTTTCTTTATATTTGTTATCCGCGATATCACATCATAGAAACGAGATATGTCATTAGTGTATAAAGTACGAGCCTTTTCCCAAACCAAATGACATGTCTGGAATGGACGAAACAAAGGCATCAACTTGGAATCAATAGATCTCCACAGAATACTGCATAATTGAGCATCGATCTTCTCCCAGTGTGCTTTGGCCGTTTCATCTCCTTAACTCACTCAATTCCTCCAAGGCATGTCTAGTTACAGATCCTCCAGACCTAATTCACAGACGTTTAGGACATTCAAACTTATCCAAGCTTCAGAAGATGGTGCCTAGTTTGTCTAGTTTATTTACATTAGAGTGTGAGTCATGTCAGCTCGGGAAACATACCTGAGCCTCCTTTCCTCGTAGTATTGAGAGTCATGCAGAGTCTGTTTTTTCTTTAGTTCATTCTGATATATGGGGTCCGAGTAGAGTCAGTTCAACCTTGGGATTTCGTTATTTTGTTAGTTTCATTGATGATCATTCAAGATGTACTTGGATTTTCTTAATGAAAGATCGCTCTGATACCATGTGAGAAAGCTGAGAAAATAATATATTATTCACCCTATACAATGATACAATGAGCCCTATATATAGATAATACATGTCCTACTCCTAATACATATAGGATTAAGGTTAAGGTTATTTAACCATATTTGACTACTAAACTAACAGGGATAATGACAGACGATGGTAACTTAAACCGACATAATGGGGATTAGGATTAAGTATGGATTGTATACCTCTTCATAGTGCAATCGGTTGACTAAGAGGAGACAAGTCCGCAGTATTCGCAAGGTCAGGTGCAGGACGTGAATCAGTTGGGCATGATGCTTGGCGCGGACGGAAGAGAGAACAAAGGTAAGTGGGGAAACAGGACAGAGAATGGAACTTGATTCTGGATAGCTGAAGATGGCATACGATTAATAAGATAGCAAGATGTGAGAACTGCATCCCCCAAAAACGTAGCGGAACATGAGATTGTCTGAGTAGGGTACGAGCAGTTTCAATAAGATGTCCAATCTTTCTTTCAGCTACCCCATTTTGTTAAGATGTGTACGGACAAGATGTTTGATGAATAATCCCATGAGAGTTCATAAACTGCTGAAATGAGAAAGACAAATACTCTAGGGCATTATCACTATGAAATGTGCGGATAGAAACCCCAAATTGATTTTGAATTTTAGTGTGGGTCTGGAAGATAGAAAACAACTCAGATTGATTTTCATCAAAAATATCCAAGTGCACCTGGAATAATCATCAATAAAACTGACAAAGTAGCGGAATCCCAAGGGAGAAATGACCTGATTAGGACCCCAAATATCTGAATGGACTTAAGTAAAAGGTGACTCTGCTCGATTATCAAGACACCGCGAGAAATGGGAGCGGGTATGCTTACCGAGCTGATATGACTCACACTCTAGAGTGGACAAGTGAGATAAGTTAGGTACCATTTTCTGAAGTTATGACAAATTGGGATGTCCCAACCGTTTATGTAATAAATCTGGTGAATCAGTAACGGGACAAGTTGTTGAAGGAAGACAAAATGTGAGTCCATGTGATTTTGCAAGGATAAGGTAATAAAGTCCATCTGATTCACGTCAGGTACCAATGATCTGCCTCGTACTGCGTTCCTGTATAAAAACAATGTCATCAAGAAATAAAACAGCAGATTTAAGTGATTTGGCTAAGCGACTAACGGCTATGAGATTAAAAGGACTACGGGAACATAAAAAAACTAAGTCTAAAGGTAAGGAAGGAAGTGGACTTCCTTGACCTATTGCAGTTGCCATGGTTTGAGACTCATTTGCCATTTTGATTGTTGGAAGAGATTGAGAATATGAAATACTAGTGAAAAGAGATTTGTTACCAGAAATATGATCATATGCACCTGAATCAATGACCCAAAACTCAGAGGTTGAAGATTGGAACAGAAGTCACGCTACTATCTTTTTGAACAACGGAGGCTATCCCCGAAGATGTCTGTTCACATGCTTTGTACTGAAGGAACTCAATATAATCTGATAAGGAAACTATCTGGATTGGATTAATGCATTGGATACAACAGATTGTGAGTCAAAGGCTTCTAATACGAATGACATTATAATGTTCACGCCGGAAAAATCGAAAAACTTCTCGAAATTACTATTAACGCCAGAAAAATCAGATAATTTTTCTGGAAATCACTGTTTCACTGTTACTATTCACCGAAAAACACTGTAGCTTGCCGGAAAATTAAAACAAATCATCGGAATCTGATGTAACCTTGATGGGTAGGCTCGGAAAAGCCTCGCGATCCGGTTGTCCCGAAGAAGGTCGGCCAAAAAATGGCCGGAAATAGGAACACGCTGGCGCGTCTGTCCCGGCGTGTTCAGACGCGCCGGCGGAAACCCTCCTCTGATCGACGTGTGGAGTGGCTTTTTCCGGATTATTTTTTATGGGGTTTAGTCGCTTCTGTCTTAGGGACCTTGTGGTGGTATTGGATTATTGGATTTTGCAGAACACCATGGAAAAATGATTTTGTTGCGGACAGCCTCCCAAGTCGCTGGAAAATTGCACGGCGACAAGGTTTTTCTTCCCAGAAGTCGCTGGAATGATTCACAGCGATAAATTTCTCAGTATTGCTCTGATACCATGTGAGAAAGCACGGGAGAAAATATTATTGATTAATATTCTATGTTAAAATGAGCCCTATTTATATGTATACATAACACATAACCTACTCCTATTACATAAGGGACTGGAACTAATTACATATATTCACATAACTATTCCAACATATACTAAATTATCCACAGTGACCTAGATCTAAGATCGACTAATGCTGAGCACCAGTAACTATAAAAAGATCATGAAAAATGATGCATTGTAGTCAAAGATACTACACATGGAAGCAGAAATGTTGCCTTACCGAAATAGTCAAGAGAGTTACCGAAACAGAATCAAATGTATGCAATTTCTCTTTAGAAAAAAAGTTATATCTTGATTTATAAAAAAGGGTCAATGTGTTTCAAGAATTCTTTAAGTGAAGTGCATGAGCTCTGATAATGGGTAATTTTATTCACCACATTGTAGGGCTTTCAATTGAAACTACCATCCTTAGTAGGCGTTTGGCCATGCATTCCAAAAAAAAATTTGGAATTTGGAATTTCAATTGAAGATGAAGTTTGTGTTTGGTTATAATATTTGCAACATATTTGGATGCCTTTTTTTTCAAAACCATGAAACATGATTTATACCCCACAACTTGTAAAATATATCAAAATCACCCCAATTTGATTATCCTACTTGAAATAAACAATCAAAATGTTATTGTTCAACATAGAAGATGCAAAATCAATATCACATTTTCTAATTCTACTAATGCACAGAGAAGGAATTTAAGCCAAAAACAACATAAATATGAACAAGTTATTCTTTAATATTGGGGTATATCAAGAATTCAATAAAACCTACCTATTTTAAAAGATAAAATGAAAACAAAAGATGATTAATTGGCTGCTTGCATCACCAAGAATTTTAAAAGATATGCGCGTTTTGTGTTTCTGTGGGTAGTTGTAGGTTAATAGTTGTTGGGGTCATTGTATAAATTTTAAAAGTATAGGGTAAATTTGTAAAATTTAAAACTAGTGAAAAGCATTTTCAATTGAAAAACTGGTAAGAACCAGTTTTTCAAATTTGAAAATGCATTTTCAAGTGAAATTGGAAAAAAAGTGTTGAATTTGATAACCAAACATTATTTTCAAAAAATTGGAAAAAAGCAAAATTTTCTTTTGTCCAAACGGGCTCTTAATCCACTTATTATTCAGTGGAGCAATGCTACTTTCTTCCTTCCAAGAAACATGAACTATATTACTTAGTAGCAGAAGGGATACAACACTTCTAAATTGTGCACATGAAGCTCTTCATTTTCGTGTTATAACCTGCAAAATGATACAAATATACCTCTAGCGAGATTTTATATAAATGGGATATCACAATGTAACATGCATAACGATACCAAGAGAAAATCTCAAACCTTTGAGGGTGTTGGATGCAGGAAGAAGGAAGAATTCTTCCGCCATGGCCAGCCAAGCTTGAAGCAATGACGGGACCTGCAGAGCAGTGGAAGGGTCAGTGAGAAGATTGCAGAAGTGGGAGTCCTATAACCTTGGGAGTAAAGCTTACCAGAAATACTCATTAAAATCATCATAGTTTCTCCAAGCAGAATGAGGTGCTCGGCCGTTCTCATTGTTTCCAGCCTCCTGTAAGCTAACAAACCAATAAGCATCCCAAAATACACGAAAATTTTGTTTTATCATTATTTCCGCCCTTCTCCACCCTCCAATGCCCACAATTTCAAAAGACTAAGAGTGTGAATTATTGAAAGTTAATATTAGCCGGTTCTAGTTGTTAATGTCCAGGAGGCAGAAATTATTAAGTCTCTTAAGAATTCCACAGTATTTTGAAGCTCGTAGATATGACATGTCTGCACTATAGAGATCTGGACGATGCTTATTGATTAGATTCTTCAACATACAGATTGAAAGAGCAAGAAGCAACTGAACTTGGTGAAAGATCAAATCCAAAGATTTATAGATGTGTTCCAACAGCATCTTCTAAGGAAAAAAAGAAAAAACCAGTGGAGGTGGAAAGGACTGCCAGAGCTTGCTATAGTAAGGGAGGTGGCAGTTTTAACCGATACGCAAAGATGGTTAAAAATAAGTAGGGATGACAAAACTGCATAGCCAGTCAAGAATATCAGGAAAAGATGATGGAGATAATGATAAGTGGGATCTGTCAAAACACACAGTACCATAAGTCAACCATTAGCATGTCAACAGAGATTTCACAACAGCAATAAATGTCCAAAAGAGTCTGTGATGCCTTTATATGTACACTGATGATAACGTCACCACATACTATAATAATAATCAAAATCAAAAACAGGTTCGACAAGTAAGAGTATGCGGATGTAAGCACATACATATTTAGTCATATATTACATGTATGAGTGTCTCTGTCAATGATCTTTAGAAACAGAAACTAGGCTACAATAGGGGGAAAAACAAAAAACATACCGCCGCAATGACATCATAAACAGGACATACTACTTGATCAAGAAATGAAACGCCATTATCAGACATGCAGCTCTTAGCAGGCTGTGCAACCTGCTGTCGTAGTATCTCCTCCAGTTCCCTTCCCATCTGTCATGAAATTGATTGTTCCAGTCAAAGCAAAAGTAAGATCAAAACACTTGGGATGAAGTAATCATAATTATGACTTCTCTCTTCTGGCTTTTGCCCTTTCATTTTAAGAAATTTATAGTGCACCCTCTTATCCCACAATCCCACATACCCTACCACCAAAGAGAACACCCTGGAGACAAAGGGCAAATTACACTTAAAGAGCAGACTTAGATATACTGACAGGTCAGCCAGAGAGTACTTTAATTATCACAAGAAGAAGACAAAGGAAAATGGAGATCATCAAATTGAGGGGATTTCTAAAATGGTCAAGAGACAAAAGGTACACCAAACTGACATACATGATGAAATATGTAGCACAAGCATTCTGGAACGAATCGAATGTTAGCAGCTTCACCCCAGATTAAGAAATACAAAGAAATGAATAACAACTTCTTCTCCTTGCTAACTACATCCAAACTGCAAAAGCATAAGCAGAGTATCAGAAACTCAGAGCACAAATACCAGTTACAGTGCCAATGGTAGTTTCTAACAACTAAGATGAAAACAAAATTCCAAGTGTTAAAATAATTTTACAGTGCACGCTCAAAACACGCTGAACATGAAACCTTACTTGCTCCACACAGGTGGGATGTCCAAATAGTTGCACCACTTGATATAGTTATCAAGGGACTTCAAGAAGACCTTCTGTACAGCAGCCTCATCCAATATCTGGAAGTTAGAGATACACAGATCTGGACTTAGAAATAAATTAATGAAGGTGTCGATAATGTGTCACCTCTCACATCGACTAAATAAATAAAACAGCTGAAATATTATCTCATAAAGAAGAAGAATTCTTTATTTCTCCAGTTCTTCCCAACCTTTGCTAAAAGACACAAACAATTGGCAAGAGTTCTACACATGGCATTCAAAAGTTAAAGATAATATAAGATCATCAATTGCCAATATTATCTTGGATATTGAATTTATCCCAGATATCGCGGTTTGTTAGAGTGCAACCATTTAGTTATCAGCAGCCATACCAAGACAGTGAAACTACCACGTATCACAGTATGTATTTTTCTAGTTCTGTAATTAAGATAAAAGCACATGAGCAGAAAAGCAGTCCTAAATGAAAACAAATTAATCCAACAAAATTGACAAATCTCGTCAGGATCATCAAGGGAACAACTTTCAAGAGACACATATGAGAACCTTGTTACTTTAAGTTGTCTTTAAGAATAAGGTATGATTTGCAGAAAGTAGACGACAAAATGTTCTCAAGCTACACTACAGCCAAACACCACCAAATCACAGCCTACACAACACTTTTATGTAAATTTTACCATTTTAATTACAACTAAAACTACGATTTCTCACAGCTAAAACTCAATGACCAACTACAACAATTAAAGATTTCTCAAATAAGATAAAAAAAGGATAACCAGCATAGGATATGATATCAGCTACAAGTGCATTACATCTTTCCATTTAGACAAATGACTTTCTTCAATACAGCCATACAACAACAACAAAAAAACAAGTTTGATCCCAACATGTGGGGTCTGTACGCATGCCTTACCCCCTGCAGGTAGAGAGGTTGTTTCCAATGGACCCAAAAAAACAAAATCATGAGATGCATCCATATCCAAATATAACTTCTATTAAATGTATAACATGATATAAAACCTACCGGTTCAGGTTCTTCAGGAATACTAAGCCGGGTCTGCTCATTTGCGAGGAGGAGAACAATATGTTCGCGCTGATTGGAAACATTGTCTTGCTGCCAAATTAACAGAAATGTGATAACCAAAGCCATAATAGAACTGATAAAAATAAAACAAGCAACGGAAGGAAAATACAGGATATAAGAAAAAGATGGGACAAAAGAAAAACAAAGATTAACATGTCTGTTTGTGAAATTGAAAGAAAGCAAAGAGAAATAAGAAGCAAGCAAGTATGCACCACAAAATCAAGCACACGTATCATGAGCTGAAAGATATTATAGTTGCGTAAACAAGAAGTATTTTTCTCCAATATGACGGTTACTCCTCAAACAAAATAGTGGAGAGAAACTAAGACCCCTACTGAAACATGAGGCAAGGATTAACCGATTAAGAAGAAAACTTGCTAATAACTTGCTAAAATTGTAGTTTCTTTTTTTTTTCTTCAAAAAGAAGCTAAAATGATATAGTTAGTTCAGCCATTTCAATCCAAATGACAATCCCCCAAGAACAAAATACTTCGTACAGATCTGATTCCTCGGTAGTATAATCCCAAGAATGATCAGATTCAGTATTAGTTTCTTTTTCTTTTTTTTTGACAAGGTAAATTCAGATTAGTTTTTTACAGGAAGAAATTTTGATTCTTGTGGATAAGACCTATACAAATCCAGAAAATCTTGTAAAAACAAGGGTCAATGCGTTTTAAGAAAATTTCCTTAAGAAATGAAGGTTGTATAAGCTATGATAATGGGTGATTCAATATAATGAGATGCTAGATATATTCCTTTAAATCAATGTCACCTTCCTCCTTTGGAGAAACATCTCTTGTACCATCCTGTGATCTCTTGCCTGCGATCCTATCATCTCTTGTATCATCCTGCTAATCTTTTATTAACTCTCTCTACGAAATGGATAATTTTACAGTATTTCGACCCCTATAGGCCTATGAATTTTGTAAGTTACAAGAACCACTATTCAATAACAAATGTCACTACATACGTTTCTTATCTCAGACTAGAATTAATGAATTACCCTTTGAATTTGACCATTCCCATCCCCATGGAAGCAACTTCAATCCAGATATTGACAGATCTAATTGCTCATTTTCTACGACAGTAATTTTTCAAATTATGAAGAACTTTTTACGGATGAAGAAAGATATGACAAAAAAAGGAGTAACTGCCATCATGATTCGAAGGCGGATAATGAGTCTGCTTCTCTATACTCTACACTTAAATACCAGGTAGAGTTCGAACTCGTAACGTGCGCCTAACCCGCATCTCACAAGCTATGCTCTTACCACTAGAGCAATGCCTTCATAGCTGGAAATACCAATTAGTTGGGGTTATGTTTTAGCCATGTTCGTATGTTTGCTTTGGCTTCTATGGTTTCTAGGAGACTTTTACTCCTGTCAGAGATGTATATACCAAATATATAGAACCTCTAGAACTTTTATTTTTTATTTCTATTTTGCAGAATATTGGTCTAATCTGAGGTTAATTGCAGCGACATGATTAGTGAGGATTCATATAACCGACCCAACTTATCTGTGATTGAAGTGCATTGTTGTTGTAATTAAATATGCTTAAGAAAAATAATTACCAGAGCCAGCAGTATGAATTTCACTTGTTGATGAGAAAGGAGTGTGGATTATGGAGCATATAGAAAGAGACTTTGAGACAATAAAGTGTAGTTTAAAAACCAGTCAGTAAGCCAACCTGAAATCCGAAAGTGTAATGCAGAAAATCAAACAAATCAACACTCCTTGTTGATGGTAAAGAAAAATTTCCAGGCAATTTTGGTAGGCCTCTGAAGTACTTCAGAGCTGATACTGCTGCACGTACCTGACATTTTGCTGAATCCCATCAGAACAAATATGCAAGAGTTTTTAAGAGTGATAGGGGAAGGATGATCAACCTCAGGGAAAGTCACAATAGCATTTGTAGTCGAAGTGGTGTCAAGGGGAATAATATTGTAAGCAATGTCCTCAGTCATAGCGGCATCTGTTTCCATCATGCGTTTAAGCTGAAAGAACAAAGACACAGCACCAAAATGAGCTTTTCAGATGCATGTGGAACAAAAAGAATAAAAAGAATGAATGACTACACATGCATCGGGAGCAAGAGAAAACTATTTGAATGCACATGCATGTGGAACTGCACTAGCACCTAGAAACAGCTTTCCTGAGCCGAGGGTCTATTGGAAACAGCCTCTCTACCTGCATTAAGAAGGGGTAAGGTCTGCGTACAGACTACCCTTCCCAGACCCCACATGTTGGGAATTGTTGTTGTTGTTGTACACTCTCTTGTAGAATGAGGACTGTTAGCAACTTGCTACTATGAATAGGGAAGAAAAATTAAATGCCTTGCACGAGTGAAATGAACGCTATCATGCAGCAGGAACCAGAAAATTTTGAAATTGCGGAATAACAAAAAAAAAAGATTAAAAAAAAGGGAAAATTGAATGCAGAACCTATCCAGCTCATAGGCATTGGAACAAATAGATGATATCATGCAGCCTTGCACGAGTGAAATGAACGCTATCATGCAGCAGGAACCAGAAAATTTTGAAATTGCGGAATAACAAAAAAAAAGATTAAAAAAAAGGGAAAATTGAATGCAGAACCTATCCAGCTCATAGGCATTGGAACAAATAGATGATATACAAGTATGAGAAAATCCACGTTTATAAATTAATAATTTGCCTTGTCAAAAAAACATATATAATCTTCACTAAAAAAGTTAAACTCAAAGCATGGAGTGAGTACTACTGATTACTTAAACGAGGCAATTAGTAGTTGAGTCTAGGTGTGGACTGTGGATTATACTAAAGTAGATGCCTCTGCTTTTTCTTTTTCTTTCTTGGTTCTTTTTTTTTTAAAGAAGGTAAAGTGTCCAGTATATTCAAAAAACCATCAGCACAAACTTTGTGCTGGAAGCCAAAATAGGCAATTACAATATAGAAAAGCAAAAATATAGTCCTTGTTCTTCTTACAAGGAACTCAAAACATCTAGGATTGAATCGGGATCCTCTACATATTCTGATTTACACCAAAAACAAAAAAGAAGAATACACTTCATCTTAATCTTTTGTAGAGAGTTGGTTGTATCTTCAAAGCATCTCAGGTTCCTTTCTTTCCAAATTGTCCACCAAATAGTTGCTGGGACAATTTTTCATCTGTTTTTGTCTGTGGTAAAGTCTATCTCTGTGTTCCAGCATAATAAAAGAATGAGAGGTTCTCCCTGTCATTACCCATCTAGCACCTCTGAGATTAATGAACAAATCCCATAACTGGCTGGTCACTCTACAATGAAGAAACGGATGGCTGATTGTCTCAGCATCATTCCCCCACAGATAACATCTTGAAACAATTGGTATACCCCTCTTCCTTAGATTATCCTGAGTGAGGACAGCATCCATAATTACCAACCAGGTAAAACATACCACTTTATAAGGCACTTTTTCTTTCCATATGTGTTTCCAAGGCCATAAACTGAGTTGAGATCCCTCCCGGTTCAAATCTCTGTATTTAGCTGGCTGAATACATCCCATTACTATGTTTTTGCCATCTGAGTGTATCTTCACCCTCCTGTAGTCCACTACATTGTTCTAGTGTTCTATAAAATTCAATCATTCTAGGCACCTCCCAATCCTATAGGAATCTTCTGAAGGTCAGATTCCAACCCTGTGTAGACCATAGTTCCTTCATAGTAACCCCATGTTGGTTCAAAGTATAGATGTCAGGATATAGCTGTTTTAGACTTCCAATTCCCAACCAATTGTCCTCCCAAAACAATGTTTTCCTTCCATCTTTCACAATAAGACTCGGCTTATCTTTCAGGTTTGGCCTCAGATTCCTTATCTTTCAGGTTTGGCCACAAATTCTAGGGTAATATTGTCACCAAAACATATTAAGAAAGGTGGACTGTAGTTATCAAAGAGAATTGTGGGATTATCACCAAGTGTCCTAAATCCGTTTGTAACAGAACACATAAGTTACAGATGCACCAGCAATGTCACGTCATCCAAATGTTTCTTGGTAACAAAATACCTCCATCGATCGAGTTTTTTATTGATAAGGCTATTCTAAGCAATTGCATGCTGCAAAATGTGACTTCTATTTCAAGGAACGTTCCCCACACAAAACTCGAAGGTTGGAAGACCTTTTCAATGAAAAGGATCATAATGAGAAATCAAGAAGCCAACAAAGAGGACTCGACCAGCTATTTAGGGAAATAAAAGAAGCTGAACATCAAAGGCAAGCATATGCACACTAAAATAAGAAGTACAAGTACAAAGAGACCAAACCTCCTTGGGTATTAAGCGATCTGCTTCTTCGGGGGAAACCTCCTTAGTCAACTGTTCGAGGACATTTCCCAAAACCTTAAGAGTCGCTAAAACCTTTTTCCTTTTGACAGTCTTACGCTCCAATCTATTTCAAGAGGAAGTAGAAACATAGCATGTCAACCAACAAAAATAACATCTCAACAAAAGGACAAATTAATATTTTTGATAAGGTAAGTAATATTATTAATAATGGGAAAATATCTCGTATATCAGCAGTAAAAAAGGAACAAAATATATTTAAGATCTACTAAAGAAAACTTATCAACTGGGTCCAAACACAGGTAAATTGTACTCTTGGCTCCAGTCCCCCAACCCCATATCTAAGCTAAGTATGAATCCGTCCTTATTCTTGCCATTTTTTTTTTTAAACTGGTAAGAAATGATTATATAAATGTCAACACTCAAGCACAAAGACAGTGCTTGTGAATTGCAAAATCAGGGATCCCTTTATACAAAAACAAAAAGAAGGGATCCGAACTATAAAAAAGCATGCTCTATTCCTATAGAGCAGTGTTTTTGAGAGCGAGAAGCGCAAAAAAGCGACAGGGGCTCGCCTCGCTTCAAAAGCGAAGCGCAAAGCGAAGCGCACGCTTCATTGAAGTGAAGCGCAACTCTTAAAAACATAACGTAAACCTTGCAAAGACACAATATAAATAATCAAAAAGTTCAATTTAAAAACTTAAAAGTAGGTAACCATAGGACAAGCAAAATCACATAAAATTAACTTTATAAACTGAAATACACATAAAAATTAATAAATAAAGGCTAAAATACTAATCAAATAAACTGAAATATAATATATATATATATACACACACACAATAATTAACTTTATAAAGTGAAATACACATACAAATTAATTAATAAAGGCTACAATACTAAATAAGTAGGAAAAAAGGAGAAAAAAAATTTCGCACCTGCCCTAGCTATGAGCAGGTGCGAGAACAAGATGAAGAAAGATGAAAGAAAAAAAGGAAAAACTACCTGGAGTTCTCTGTTGAAGTCTTGAACCCTAGCAGTAATTGATTTTGAGAGAAATGGTCTTTACTTAGGTTAGGGGTCTGTTTTGTATAATAAAAAAACAGACCCAAACATTTTTTTCCTCAAAACTGACCCCTCCACCACAAAAGCGAGCGCTTTGTTGCTTCTCGCTTCGCGATCGCTTTGCGCTTCTTCTACTGAAGCGAGCGCTTCGTGTGGTCGCCTCGCCTCAGGCATGGAAAAGCGACAAGGCATCGCTTCGCGTCGCTTTGCGCTTAAAGCGATCGCTTCGTCGCTTTTTAAAACACTGCTATAGAGAGTTGATAAACTCTAGCATACTATCTTCATCGTTTACATCCTGAATGTTGCACTAAAATGGCCAAAGCCCACGAACATCTATTACGTTAGCACTTGTACACGGTCTTCTTTCCCTTCCAAATACCTGGAATTCCATTGTCCCCGTAAGACCCAAGAAGTACAAGCTGGCACGGTTTTCCTTATTCATTTTAGTTACTTTTTTGACAGAGCTGCAACCCCAGCTTAGTCATAAAATGAAAATAGCCATTTCTTATTTCTATCTGACGAAAATCATTCAAGGACTCTAACCTCCGTGAAACTACATGCTATTGGATAGGAGGCTATCCCAAATTGTTAATTGTTCCACATAGGTTGAGGGAATGAAATGTTATCTCCTTATATGGTCTTGAGCAATTCTCACCCGATGAACTAACTTATCGGGGCGAGGTAGGTCCAACATCCATTTTTTAACATGGTAGCCAAACCCATCCATAATCTTGGTTAACCCAATGTCAGGTATGGTATGTCATCCACGCTCTAAATTCTTAGCCATGGACGTGCAAGGGTGAGTTAAGTGTCTCACATTAGTTGAGGGAATGGATCGTTGTCTCCTTTTATGATTTTGGGCCGTACTTACCTCATGAGCTAGCTTTTGAGATTGAGTTAAACTCAAGCTTCATTTTCTTGACACAATCCACATTCAGTATTCTTCCAAATGGAACATGATAAAAGATTGGATTTGTGCACTATGAGATTTCTTTTCAAAGAATATGAAGAGTAATAGCTTACGATTAGAGAACTAATAAGAATGATGTGTATTCTCAGAGAACTTTTCAAGTAAGTCAACAGAAAAAACAGTAACTAAGAGATCGGCAATCAAAAGTATCACAGAGACAAGTAGCTCCCTATTGTGATCAGAAATGAAACAGAGATCAGAAAAATCTGTATCTCAAATAACATACCACCTAGTACACCATTCAGGCTTTTTGGCATGGTACCTGGACTAATCAGGCTTGTATTCTTCCCGCATGTATGCATTATGACTATCTCCTGTAGTTCTAGACTTGCATGAGGATCCCATCCCCTGGGCCTGATGATTTCTCCTTGGCCTTCTTCCAGCTCTGTTGGGACACCATCAAGGGGGAGTTGATGGAAGCCATGAATACTTCCATGTGAATCGTGTTTTCGAGAGAAGTATCAATGCTTCTTTTATTACTATTGTGCCTAAGAAAGAAGGTGCATCTTGTATCAGAGACTACAGGCCTATTAGACTTGTGGGGAGCATTTACAAGATTATTTCTAAAGTGCTCTCCAACATACTCAAGAGGGTCCTTGACGTGTCTGTTTCGTCCTCCCAGAATGCGTTTGTGGAAGGTAGGCAGATCCTAAATGTTGCTTTGGTGGCAAATGAACTTGTAGACTCCAGAAGGAAAAATAGAAAACCCGGCTTACTAAGTTGGACCTTGAGAAGGCTTTCGACCATGTCAATTGGGAGTTTCTGGATTTTATTATGATGCGGATGGGGTTTGGGGCAAGATGGAGGGGATGGATCAAGTTTTGTATTTCCTCGGTCAGATTCTCTATCCTGGTTAATGGTAGCCTGTGTGGTTTCTTTGGTAGCTCCAGGGGTCTCAGGCAAGGTGACCTCCTATCCCCAATGCTATTCATGCTAGTGATGGATGCTCTGAGTAAAATGATAGATCGTGCGGCGGGCGGAGGCTTCTTGAGAGGATTCTCAACTCCGATCGGGGCGCCCGAAGAGTCTCTCATTTGCTTTTTGCGGTCAGTTGACCTACCTGAAGGCTGAAGCAGGTCGGGCAGTGGTTTCAAAAAGTATCAAGGCATAAAATCAACCTTGGCAAGTGTGAGATTTTCCCGGTGGGTGAGGTTGCTAACATCGATGCTTTGTCTCATGTTCTCAAATGTAAGGTGGGCTCCCTTCCCACTACTTACCCGAGTCTCCCATTGGGCGCTTCGCATAAGGATACTACGGTTTGGAATCCAGTGATCGAAAGAGTTGAAAAAAGATTAGCAGGCTGGCAGAAACGGTACTTGTCAAAAGGAGGCAAGAAAGTGCTCATTAAAAGCACTTTATCGAGTATGCCCACCTATTACTTGTCCCTGTTGCAAGCTCCTGCGAGCATCACAGAAAAACTGGAGCGGCTTCAAAGGAATTTTCTTTGCGATGCGGCGGATGGAACTAGAAAGTTTCATCTAGTGAATTGGCAAACAGTCACTTCCCCAAAGAAGTGGGGTGGACTTGGAGTAAAAGATCTTAGAGTATTCAACATAGCTTTGTTGGGGAAGTGGCTATGGAGATTCGGGGTAGAAGAGCATGCTCTATGGAGGGGGGTCATAGTAGAAAAGTACGATTCCACGGGAGGGGGTTGGAGGACCAAGGCAATCACAACACCTTTTGGGTGTGGCATGTGGAGGAGCATCATAAAAAATTGGGAATCCTTCAATGGTAACATCACTTACAGGGTGGGAGAGGGAAGGAGAATCAGCTTTTGGAATCATAGGTGGTGTGGAGAGGATCCTCTGAGGGTCTCCCTCCCCACATTTTCAGAATTTCAAATCAGAAGGAATTGATGGTCCAACAAATTCGTAAGGAGCATGAAGGGGGTAGTATGGGACCTCTCATTTAGAAGGAACCAGTGTTATCAAAGGCGAAAAGCGCAAAAAAAGCTCTAAGGTCTGTTCGGGCTTTAAGCACGAAGCGCAAATAAACCGTTGGTTTTAATGAAAAAAGGCGCAACTGGAGAAAAGTAAGAATATGTATATGTAGTCCAAGATGGACAAAGAAATTGGAAATAGATTACGATAAAGTGAAATATCAATTGTTTAATGTCGTCTTTTCATGATTACACTCATTGGCAAGGAACAGTATGCCTTAGAGCCTTGATGCGATACTAAAGCGCCCACAAAGCGATGTGAAGTGCTCAACATGTTTTGAGCCTCGCTCAAGGCTTTTTTTTTATATAAGGTAAATTGTATTAATCAAAAGGGAGAGAACTCCCGTATACACGAAGTATACCAAAAAGTAGAGAATTTACATCAGAACATGATTCTCTACAAAAGACGCCCAATCTTCTATACAAATGGGGGCTACATGAGTGCACCAAAAAGCGATCAAAGATAAAAGACTATTCTTAAGATGTGAAAAAGTAGACTCAGTCCCCTCAAAAGCTCTCCTATTTCTCTCCCCCCAAACTATCCACATGAGAGCTAACGGGGCATACTTCCACGCCTTTTGCTTTCTTCTTCCATGGATACCGGCCCAGCTATAAAACATTTCCTTTACAGTGCTTGGCATCACCCATTGAACACCCAAAAGGTTCAGAATTGCCCTCCACAAAGCCGAGGATACAGGACAATGTAACAAAAGATGATCAATTTCTTCCCCTGAACTTTTACACATGTAGCACCTACTAACAAGTGTTATTCCTCTCTTTCGCAGATTCTCAGCAGTCAAAATCACCCCCTCACCGCTAGCCATGCAAAAAAGCACACATTCGTAGATGCCTTAAGAATCCAGATCGAGGAGTATGGAAAAAAGGCCTCCTCTCGCACCAACATACTCCGGTAAAAGGACTTTACGGTGAACAAGTCGTCGCCACGCAAACCCCATCTCCAAGAGTCACATGATGGCTGGGGCCTGTCTTGCCCATATAGCAGTGACAGTAAATCTTGAAGCTCCGCAATCTCCCAATCTTGCATGTTCCTTCTAAATGAGAGGTCCCATACTACCCCCTTCATGCTCCTTACGAATCTGTTGGACCAACAATTCCTTCTGATTTGAAATTCTGAAAACGTGGGGGAAGGAGACCCTCAGAGGATCCTCTCCACACCACTTATGATTCCAAAAGCTGATTCTCCTTCCATCTCCCACCCCGTAAGTGATGTTGCCACTGAAGGATTCCCAATTCTTCATAATGCTCCTCCACATGCCACACCCGAAAGGTGATGTGATTT
The DNA here is from genome assembly GCA_005239495.1 of Nicotiana undulata. NCBI lineage: Eukaryota > Viridiplantae > Streptophyta > Magnoliopsida > Solanales > Solanaceae > Nicotiana > Nicotiana undulata. The sequence continues at coordinate 86,347 of ML290575.1, read as the reverse complement.
CCTTGGTCCTCCAACCCCCTCCCGTGGAATCGTACTTTTCTACTATGACCTCCCTCCATAGAGCATGCACTTCAACCCCGAATCTCCACAACCACTTTCCCAAGAAAGCTCTGTTGAATACTTTAAGATCTTTTACTCCAAGTCCACCCCACTTCTTTGGGGAAGTAACTGTCTGCCAATTCACTAGATGAAACTTTCTAGTTCCATCCGCCGCATCCCAAAGAAAATTCCTTTGAAGCCGCTCCAGTTTTTCTGTGATGCTCACAGGAGCTTGCAACAGGGACAAGTAATAGGTGGGCATACTAGATAAAGTGCTTTTAATGAGCACTTCCTTGCCGCCTTTTGACAAGTACTGTTTGTGCCAGCCTGCTAATCCTTTTTCAACCCTTTCGATCACTGGATTCCAAACCGTAGTATCATTATGCGAAGCGCCCAATGGGAGACCCGGGTAAGTAGTGCGAAGGGAGCCCATCTTACATCTGAGAACATGAGACAAAGCATCAATATTAGCAACCTCACCCACCGGGAAAATCTCACACTTGTCGAGGTTGATTTTGAGCCTATTTGAAACCACTGTAGTACCTGCTTCAGGCAGGTCAGCTGATCCATATCGGCATCACAAAAAACCAGGTGTCATCCGCAAAAAGCAAATGAGAGACTCTTCGGGCACCGGGCACCCGATCGAAGCTGAGAATCCTCTTAAGAAGCCTCCGCCTGACGCACCATCCATCATTTTACTCAGAGCATCCATCACTAGGATGAATAGCATTGGGGATAGGGGGTCACCTTGCCTGAGACCCCCGGAGCTGCCAAAGAAACCACACGGGCTACCATTAACCAGGACAGAGAATCTGACGGAGGAAATGCAGAACTTGATCCATCCCCTCCATCTTGCCCCAAACCCCATCCGCATCATAATGAAATCCAGAAACTCCCAATTGACATGGTCGAAAGCCTTCTCAAGGTCCAACTTGCATAGTAAGTCGGGTTCTCTATTTTTCCTTCTGGAGTCTACAAGTTCATTTGCCACCAAAGCAGCATCCAGGATCTGCCTACCTTCCATAAAACGCATTCTGGGAGGACGAAACAGACACGTCAAGCACCTTCTTGAGTCTGTTGGAGAGCACTTTAGAAATAATCTTATAAATGCTCCCCACAAGACTAATAGGCATGTAGTCTCGGATACAAGATGCACCTTCTTTCTTAGGCACAATAGTAATAAAAGAAGCATTGATGCTTCTCTCAAAAACACCATTCACATGGAAGTATTCAATGGCTTCCATCAATTCCCCCTTGATGGTATCCCAACAGAGCTGGAAGAAGGCCAAGGAGAAACCATCAACCTCAGGGGCCTTATCACCAGCGCAACTCGACGCAGCCTCGTGCACCTCCTCCACCTCAAAAGCCTTTTCTAGCCACTCACTGTCTCCCTCCCCTATGTAGATGAACTCTATTCCCCCCAAGGTCGGCCTCCAGCTAACTTCCTCTTTGTATAAGTTCTCATAAAACCCCACAATCGCCCCTTTTACCTCCATTCCCTCAACCCTCACCCCATCCACAACTAAGGACTCTATGAAGTTCCTCCTTCGATTTGCAACCGCCACCCTATGGAAAAACTTGGTATTTGAATTCCTCTCCTTTAACCATAGCGCCCTCGATTTTTGCCGCCAACTAGTCTCATGTGCTATTGCTAACTCGACTATTTCCTTCTTAACCTCCCCCAATCTTTCTTTCTTAGCTTCATCTAACTCCCTCACCCCTTCCCCTCTCTCTAGTTCCCCCAATTCATGCATAAGCTCCCTCATTTTAACCTCTACCCTCCCAAAAACCTCTTTATTCCACCTGATAATATCTCCCTTGAGCAATTGAAGTTTCTTTGAAAGACGGAATGAAGGTGTCCCTAATACCCTGTAGCTTATCCACCATTCTATCACCTTGTCACCAAATCCTGGCACCTTTAACCACATGTTCTCGAAACGGAAAGGAGCACGCACCCCCCTCCCTCTGCATCCATCCAGCAAGATAGGCAAATGATCTGAAGTCAGTCTAGGTAAAGGAATCTAAAGCACACTCGGCACCAGCTCATCCCAGGAGAGCGATATCAGAAATCTATCAAGTCTAGATCTTGAGTTGGAATCCTCCGCCCTGGCCCAAGTAAACATTTCTCCTGACAGAGGAAGACATTGATCATTGATGAAATCAGAAAACTCTTCCATGGCTCTCGAGATCAGTCTACACCCCAATCTCTCCTCCGGGAATCTAATAGTGTTAAAGTCTCCCCCTAAAACCCATGGAATATCCCATTCCCCCATCATATTGGCCAGTTCCTCCCAGAATAACACCTTGGACCCTTCTCTTACCGGTCCGTACACTCCCCCAAATCCCCACTCCACCCTACTCACTCTTATCTTTAACAAGAGCTGCTAAAGAGAAGACCCCCTTCTTAATCTCCTTTACCTCCAAGCTTCTATCATCCCACATTAGAAGAATGCACCCGGCACTTCCCACTGCTGGAATCCAGTCATATTTCACCCAACTACCTCCCCACACACTCCTCACAATCACGTCTGACACAACTTCCATTTTGGTCTTTTGAAAACAGACTAGGTTAGCACCCCACTCTCTAACTCCCACTTTGATGATGGCTCTATTGTTTGGGTCATTCATCCCCCTCACATTCCAAGAAAGAATCTTAACTTCCATAAGTAACAATATCCCCCTTTACCCCACCCCCTCTAACCGAGCACCCTTCCTCCCTGTCATACCCCCGGTCTCGTCTCTGGTACACCACTACATTCCCCAAATTATTATGCTTAACACCTTGACCCAACTCCCTCCCCGCACCCTCATAAAAAGATTGTTGCTCAATCTCCCTCAACAATTCTAACACCCTATCTTCCTTCCCTTCAAAAGTAACACCTAGAAACTTCCCAAAGTTTAATAGTTTATCCTCCATCCAGAAAGACATATTCGCTCCTCCAATCCGCGATGAAATTGGACAGGCGTCTTCTATATGAACCCTTCCCTTGCTCCTACCGGAGGAATACAAGACCATAGCATTGCTAGCAAAAGGATCTTTAGGTGCCGAAAGGATCTCACCCTTTCCTTGAGGGGCATCAGCATCTGAAATTAGCACCCCGCTGTTGTAGGGATGACCAGAAGCACCAGAAGGGCAGCAGTAAGGAGGAGAGCATGGAACTCTTGGCGGCATACTAACTGGAGATTCTGGTCTGGCACTAACATCAATAGGGGCATACTCAACAATCTTCCCCGAAGAAGAAGAAGAGGCTTGAAGTGTAACCTCAGCACAGCTAAGCCCAGGGGCAGAGGAGAGGGCGATGGAGCAAGGTCCATCAGAGGCGGGTGGCCGTGGAATAACAGCACCCTCTTTAGTCGGTGCTTCCCCCGAAGCAGTGGCCAACGAAGAGTGGTGCAGGTCACTAGAGCTCGGTGAAGAAGTGCCATTGTGTGAAGCACCATTGGCAGAAGAAGAAGGAGGAACGAATGTTCCCGTATGCTTAGGAGCCTTATCAGACGCAGCTTGGAATAATCTGGGCCCCTTAGGATCAATTCTAATAGAATTGGGAAAAGTTGTTGGACCCATGTGAGAAGGCCCAGGCCTATACTTGTTGAGAACTTGCCCGCCCCTGTGATAAGTAGAAGATGACCGACCCATTCTGCCTTTCCAGCCCGCATCACTAGCCCATTCACGTCTATTTCTCCTGTTGAAATTTTGACTTCTTCTCCCAAAATCAAATCTCATGTCTCTCCTCGATCTAACATCAGAATCCGGCTTAGTCCACTGATCCGGTGAGCCCTCCCCTTCCCTCAGAGACTGATTTCCCCTCCCCTCCCCTCCCTTCTATTTGGCCTTCCCATTTCTTCCGCCACTATCTCAGGCATAAAGATAGGGCGAAATTCAGGGCTCAACCAAACCCTATAACTCAAGTAGCCATCTTCCACCACAGTGGAGACAGGGATTCTGTCCCCTTTCCTCACCACAATCCTTACACGCGAGAGATAGTGTAAGCTGCAAGAGACATCCATAAAAACCCCACATATTTCCCTAATCTTCTTGAATAGGTCAAGACACCAAAGATGCACCGGAAGACCTACCATGTTGACCACCAATGATTCGCCGGTGAAACGAGGGTCGAGGCACCCATCGTGCTCCACCCATCTATCTAGATTTAAGAAGTTCCCATCAAACCACATGTGTCCTCTGACAAGAATTTCTTAAGCTTGAGACTCGTCAACAAAGCGAAAGAGATATTGTGTGTCTCCCAGTTGCGATATTTTCAGCCCGTCCTTGACGTTCCATGCCTCTGCTGCCCAGTTCCTAACAGCCTCCGGGGAACCAACCCATTTGGAGAAAGACCCAATCAGACAAGATTTCAAGAAGCCCTTGCGCTTGAGAGAGTGCTCCTCAGACATCGAGAAGCGCGGCTCCTTCCCTACGTCGAGCTTTCGATGGCATCTTCCCCCAAGGTCTAGGGCTGGCCAAGAGGCAGCTTTCATAGAAGACATGTTTTCCAATTTCCTAGATTCTAGGGAGAAGTAGGAGTTTCTCCCTGAAGAGTCCATCATAATTAACCCAAAAGCCTTGCTAGGTAGTTGAATGAAGAAGAGGAAGTGAGAGGGAGTGATATCTAGCCAGAAAAGCCACCTTTGTCGCCGGAAAATAGCAAGAGTGGTCGGAATCTGGAGGTAAGTGGGTGGGTAAGGTCGGAACAACCTCGGGAAGAGGTTGTCAGAAGAAAGTTTTTTGAAAAAGTCGCCGGAAGTGGCCACACGCGTCGGCGCGTGGTTGAGATCTCGCCGGAGACCAGGCGCGTCGGCGGTGCGTGGCGGCGCGTCAGCGGTGCGTGGCGACGCGTGAGGGCTCGGCTGCCGGTGGTTTTTACTGGGATTTGGTCGCGGTGAGCTTGGCTTTTGATGGGGGTGGTGGGGTCTTAGGAAGAAGAAGAGAGAGAAGAGCCTTGGGGAGCGTGCCTAGGAGCATTTTTTAGTAAAACTCAAATAATCCTCAGGGTTTAAGCGCGCCTTTGACAACACTGGAAGGAACATGCAAGATTGGGAGATTGCGAAGCTCCAATATTTATTGACACTTTATATGGGCAAGACAGGCCCCAGCCATCGTGTGATTCTTTGGAGATGGGGTTTGCGTGGCGATGGTTTGTTCACCGTAAAGTCCTTTTACGGGCGTATGTTGGTGAGAGAGGAGGCCTTTTTTCCATACTCCTCGATCTGGATTCCTAAGGCGCCCACAAAGGTGTGCTTTTTTGCATGGCTAGTGGCGATGGGAGTGATTTTGACTGCTGAGAATCTGCGAAAGAGAGGAATTACACTTGCTAGTTGGTGCTACATGTGTAAAAGCTCAGGGTAAGAAGTTGATCATCTTTTGTTGCATTGCCATGTGTCCTCGGCTTTGTGGAGGGCAATCCTTAACCTTTTTGGTGTTCAATGGGTGATGCCAAGCACTGTAAAGAAATGTTATATAGTCGGGCCGGTTTTCGTAGAAGAAGAAAGCAAAAGGCGTGGAAGCACGCACCGTTAGCTCTCATGTGGATAGGAGAGAAATAGGAGAGCTTTTGAGGGGATTGAGTCTACTTTTTCACATCTTAAGAATAGTCTTTTATATTTGATCGTTTTTTGGTGCACATCACCTATTTGTATAGAAGATTGGGCGTCTTTTATAGAGAATCATGTTCTGATGTAAATTCTCTACTTTTTGGTATACTTCCTGTAAACGGGAGTTCTCTCCCTTTTGATTAATACAATTTACCTTATCAAAAAAAACACTACTTCACACTTGCAAATGCATTAATGGTGGATTAAAATACAGAACCCTAGAAAAATAATTTTTGACTTTGACATAACAAAAAGTTCTACTCACGTAAAGCATTAGAAAAGGGGTAAACAAAAGACACTCACCCTCAGCCCAAAAAAAAACAGAAAAAGTAAGTTTCACTCTGACATAACAAAAGTTGACATTTATAAGCATTAGATGATGGGCCACCTAAGAGGGAAATTATAACATAGTGGGGAAGGAGAAATAGGGATCCTTTCAGCTTGACCAGACAGGAGAAAGAGAAATCCTTGTACTTCTTTTTTTATAAGTAAAAAGATACTTTATAAATAAAAAAAGAAGAGATATTCTATTACGCCTTCTTTATTCTTCGTTAAGTATGGACAGACTACAGGGACCTATCACGTCTTGCAAGCTCAAAAATGTTCCATTGCTTTTCAATTCAGAAGCATCAAGAGTATTTATGGGAAACAGAAATTTCATTTGCAAGGCAAGAAGAAATACAATTCTAAGCAGAAAGATATCATAGCAAACAACAAAGTTAAAAATGTAACTCTGACAGCTATGCAAGTGGGGTAAAATACAAGCATGGAGGTCTTCTAGAGGATAACAACTATATAAGAGAAAGCTGCGAGTAACTTCACTTACTCTCCCAGATTACCACTGAAGACACCAGATTCCCTCAATTTCAGTTCCTCCTCTCGTAACTTATCCACATTATGCCTTTCCCTGTATCGTTTGTAGAATTCTTGTAAGAGAGTAATATCCTGGCTTCTATCAATGGTGCCACCCTCCCGCTTCGCTAGCTTTTGCTATAAAATTAGGCAGGAAATGGGAAGGAAGTCAGAACTTAACCAATATATAAATAACTGTAAACACACCCTAAAACATGCACAATTCAACTGTCAGAACTAATTTATAATGCATCAGCTATGTGGAGTTCCTGCACATCTCTAAGATTAGAAGTCCTGACACCAGACATGGTACAATATAAAAAATGGAAGCAATAGAGAATTGTCCAGAACTCCAACATTACCCGATAGTAACCAAAATCAGTGAATCTCTTCAAATAGAGATACTGGCACTCAAAAGGACCAAATATTTTATGTATTCAACAGCAGAAATATTTGAATACTTCGTGAAAATCCATTTTTCCTTTTCCTCTAACAAAGTGATACATAGCATGAGTACACAAACGGAAAAAATCACAGACATACCTTGATTACAGACATCAAACCAGTCTTGAACTGCAAGACACCCCTCCCCTCACTGTTAGGATCCAAACTTTGAGCCAAGGAATAGGCATGCTCACATACTGCAGAAAATTCACAAAATTGCCAACAGAGAGGCATGTTGATTAGTCCAAGCATTGGCAGACTGCATATCAGCTTTCTATATCAATCAACCAACTATATCTCAGTCCAAATTTAGATGAGGCCAACTATGTTAACCCTTTGTATCCGTTCCACCCTATTCATGTTTCAATATTCAATAATCAAAGAATTCGTCATATTCTTACGTTGGTTACGAACCAACTACGACCCTCCTTTATCCGTGCTTGGGACCCGCCTATGCTTTGCGAAGCTCACATAGACTGAGTTTGCATATAGCTTTTCGAGAAAACGCATAATTAGAAAGTATCTAAAGAAGTAAAACTATGACAATCTAAAAGGTACTCCCGAAACTATAGCTATATAAATTACAAATACTACAAAAGAAAGAAGGTTTAAGCTCTCATAATTCGATGCCATTACAAATGAGAGAGTTTTGATCATATTTTCCCCCTAAACACAGGTGTTATATATTAACCAGTCATCTATCACCAAGTTGTGATATTTTCTATTTTACTTCATCAGAGCAACTAAGAATGAGTTCATTACATAATTTGTATGTCAAGCATGAAAAGTCAATAAGGCTCACGAGGAGATCACTTACATACTCTTGACACATTTGGGTCCTCGTCTTGAATCTCATCCGCAGCTCTTAGAATGTCATCTATGTCCCTGTTATTCGCGAGGGAAGATGGGACATTCGCAGAAATGCCTCCTGCCGGTCTCCCAGTGGCAGCCCTATGTCCACGTAGTGCTGCTCGCACCAACCGTTCCCACAGATCTTCCACTCTAGACATCTCCTACAAGAGCTCAAAAGGTATGCAAGAATAAGACAGTTGGTACCAGTGGAAATCACGGGGAAGAAAATACAAAGAAGAAATTCCAGCATATCTAGCATTTAATCCAGAATGCAAACAAGCAAAGAGAATTAAGTAAAACTCCAACATCTAAAATTTCAAATATGAATCCATAAGCAATCTAACACCCAAAAAAAAGGAAAACAAAAAAAAATTTAAACTCCATCATCAACACACTAGCAAAGGTAGCCAAAAATAAATTGAGATAAAATAAAAATTGCAGTCACAGAGAATGTGCAGAAGCAGAAGAACAGAAGCTGGAGAATTTCAAATATAAAAACGTTTAGGCATTGCCAAAACTGGAACAAGTAATTCGTTTACTAAACGAGCTAGAACACAAATAGCTAAATCGTTCATTAAAATGCAATTAAATTCAAAAAATTAACTGTGCGAAGTATAAGTTTTTCTAACAGCAATATACTAACATTTTTCGGAAAAATTGCAAATACTGTGCACTAATGAAAAAATAAATAAAAACACGTAAAAACTCATGTTTTAAGGAAAATTGACGAATGTGAAATCAGAATTATCAATTGAGGCTGACCTTGTCGGAGATCTCGCCGGGAAATCACCGGAGCTAAAACCCTAAAAAGATTTGAGCTGAAGAAGAAAATTGAGGAATATTGAAAGGGCTTTTGTGTAAAGAGAGAGAAAATCTGTGGGTGTTTTTTTTTTTTTTTTGAAATGAAAATTTTGAGAGAGGAAATCACAGGGAATATAGGAGGAGAGTGTAAAGGTGATTGACCTGAGGATGAAAAAGAAAGGTGGTTGACCGGTTTACCGGCTATAGCCAGTAGGTTTTACTGAGTCTCACAATGTTTGCTTTTTTTGAATTGGAAAGTTTGATTAGTATAATAACGCGGAGAAGATATAACGTACCTATTTTGGGAATTTTTTGGGACCTTAGTGATTAAGGATATGCTTTTCTATCCTTTTTCCATTTCTCTTTTGCCATAAACCTTTGTTCCAAAATATGGTAAAAATTAGTTCGATGCTATATTAGAGTTTTAGCTAACTTTTAAATTGAATTTGGTAAAGTAATTATTCTTTAATGCGATGATAAAATTTGAACAAAAATACTCGGGCCATTTGCATCCGTATCCGCTTTTTGTGTCACGTTTTAACTTATACCCGCTTTGTAAAAAAATTTGCAATTGTACCCGCTTATTCACATAACTTCAGCATACGGGGCTGAAGTAGCAAAGGCAATCACGCAAAACTTCAGCATTCTAGTAGACGGGCCTGAAGTTCAGCTCTAGATTTGAAGTTTTTATTTTGTAACTGGCGAACTTCAGCTCTAGAGCTGGAGTTTTTGTCTTTGTAACTGGGGAACTTCAGCTCTAAAGCTGAAGTTTTTGTCTTTGTAACTGGGGAACTTCAGCTCTAAAGCTGAAGTTTTTGTCTTTGTAACCTGAAGTTTTTGTCTTTATAACTGGGGAACTTCAGCTCTGGAGCTGAAGTTTTTGTTTTGTAACTGGGGGCTGAAGTTATTTAAAACGTGGGTACAAGTTAAAAGTTTTTAAAAAAATGAGTATAGGTTAAATGGGGGCGACCAAATAGGGTGCCCCGTGCAATTTTTACAACATACTCTCATCTAGAACATGAAATGACTTGAACAATAGATGTTGGAGCTCAAAACTTTTATAATGTTATGAAACAATAAAAGAAGAAGAAGAATATTGCAAAGAAATAAAGAGAGGAAATTCTTATTGAATTTTGGAATGAATTACAATGAAATAAAACTCTTCTATTTATATTGGGAAAGTGACTTAGCCACCAAGTAACAAACCCTAGAATCTCTATAGAATATATACATTCACCATAAATAAAATTATATTTATAACATTCCCCATTGAATGTCTATTCAACAAATAATGTGCCTCGTTAAAACCTTAACTAAAATAAAACTCAATGGAAAAAAATTCTAGAGAAGGAAAAAGAGTATGATCGAGGAAACCATTTTTGTTATATGCCCTATACCCACCCAATTTCTTATGTACACAAGAAGGATCATAATTCTTTATGTTTGGATACCAATCTATCTTATCAATATATTTACAAAGAAGCCTTCGATGTTGTGATGAAATTGTGATACATAATCAATCTTATTTGTTTTGTTGATTACTAAGATGAATCGAATCCATATCTAACAATACGCCTTTTGGTTGCCTCATTAAAAACCTTGCAAGGAAAACCCAGTGGGGCAAAACCTTGGAAGGAAAAAAGAGTACAACGCATATTAACTTCCCCCTGATGAAAGCATCCATTCACATCCTTGAACCTTCGCATTCCAATCTTGTGCACTAGCTTCTTGAAGGTTGACATCACCAGAGATTTGATTAATAAATCATATATATTATCACTTGAACGAATTTGTTACACCTTAAAATCATCATTCTTGTATATATATAATGTCGTGGAATAGCCTTTTCAATATCTCCTTGAAGGAAAAAATTCCTGATGTCACATTATCGTGCTTATAGTTATAGCAAGATACATATGTGCACAAATTACACGTAGGATGTGGTACTTCTGGACCAAGAATTATATATGCTTTAAGCAATTCAAACATATTAAGTTTTTATGCTAGACATAAGATAGATAAAAGTGATTGCACAACCCATTGACTTTATACTTTCAAATGTTTGAACTGTAGGTCCAAAACTATATGTCTTTCATATGAAACAAATTCTATTCGAATCCTATCTCTTTCATTTGGCCAATATTTTTGTGTATATATTCGACAGACTTAAGATCCCATCTATTTTTAGCGCTATCATAGATGTCATCGACACATTTTATATCGGTTCAAATATTTTTTTTCATAAAGACATAATGTAGAGATCTCTTCATTAATATATTCAGGTACTTTAATCTCTCCTGAGATTTTATGAAGTGTTATGTCATGTGATCTTCTAGATCACTTGCCTTCTTTATTATGATTATTTGCTCATCTTCTTCATCAAGAAGTTTATTTGAAACCGATTTGTCTATACGCTCTAAGTGTACCATAGACTTTATCCTTCTAGGACTTAATAAGAGCATTTGCAATGAGAATATAGTTACTTTCTTTGGGTCAGCAAATGTGTCCGGCATGCTTTGCAATATACTGCAGATGAATTATCGTTGTATGAACTTCAAGTTCATATTATCTTTTCGAGGATCTAGATGTACAAATGATAATTCATTCCACGTAACTTTTTTTTCCTCAATTGTTTATCTTGTCTTCCCTCTCATGTTAGACAAACTAACTTTCTTCCTCAACTTTGGGAACCCATCTTTGTGCATTATGGTGTTAATCAAAATATACAACGCACATCAATATTAATTAGATGGAACTATTTGGTTCCTGACCATGAACCAATTGTGAGGGGAGAATGTAATATACTTTCGTGTATAACATATATCAAACTGATATAAATAACTTCGTTCTCATAAGCAATAGGTTAGCTATTAAGTGGAGGCACTCAATAAATCATCTTGCTAAACCAGTTGTGATGTAAACCAACTTATCAAGATGAACTATCTTGAATAGACAATCTGTAAATTATGCTCTAAATTAAATTATTGAGCAAGTTACCTCGCAAATATCAGGTTACGAGTTAATAATAATCGCACATGTAACCATCTCATAGATACATCGTATGTGGTATACATGGCGAGGTGAATGGGCTCATATTCACCTTTTTTCCATCATTCATGGGATTCAATCCCAATTTTTAGTTGCTCTATTAATTAATGAGAACAAGCAAAATAAGAGAATTCGTAAAGAACTTTCTTGTTCTTTAATATTTATCCATGTGAATTCTCTTGCATTTTTGCACATCATACTTAAATTGATATGGCTAAACCAATTATGCCAACTGAATAAATTATCAATATTGATAAAGTTCAGTTTTACACCATGACTTGTATAATTATCAATAAACTCCAAGTTTATTATGATATGGGTTTTATATCAATAAACATCCACTTTATTGTGGTATTCTTTTAATTGTGTAGTACAAACTGGAGAATAAAGCGGGTAACTTTTCACATACATATTACCTCACTACAAGTTGTAGTAATAGAAGATATTAAATCTTTCCTTTATTTATAGTCTCAATATAACCAACTGCTTTCGCTAATACTTTATAAACTAAATAAGTTTCTTTTGAGACTTACTACAACACAATAAATTGACATGATAATCAATTCCTCCAAAATAGTAATAATTGGCTCTTCGAGAGCTCTAATTAATTTGGTACTACCACATATTCATCAACATCCATGTGGTGAATATCACTTTCAAGGAGAAAGTTATAAATTATGGTCATTGTCAAAATTATATGCAAGATTTGTTTCTTGCACTAGTGTTATCCTTTAGTAATCACATTGCCAGAATATTTTGGTGTACCATAGGTATATGACCAATGACCATTCATGCCATAATAATGACATTATTTTCTTATATCATCTCAAACCTCCTTTTAGAGGTGAGTGTGGTGTATTCACTACCACTAGCACATTCATATTCTTCCAAGAATGAATATGTATTCATAAATCAGATGTTGTCACATTCTCATCATGAATGTACCATAATCATCTGTATGTGCTTTACAAAATCTCATGTCAAATCGATGACAAATATTACTTTCAAAGAGTGAAAGATTATTTTGAGAATTCTTATTATTCTCATTATCACAAATATGACGGTTATAATTTCGTCTATTGTCACTCCACATCCATTGATACATTCATGGTAATAATTTGTCTTCTTACAGACTTATCACATATTGCTATCACATTCTCTTAAGGGGAATGAGAATGAAACAAATTCAATGGGACGGGTTTCCACTTTTTTTACCCACAATCATACATGAATTTGATCATGGCAAGACATAGAAATTTTACCACTTTGGTGGTTATAATTTCTTGCAAACTCTATAGGAGTTATAATCAAATTTTATTATCTTTGCTTGCATTTAAAATCAAATTATAGAATTACAAGAATTAAAAGAGAAAATTAAAGTAAAACACTTACCTTAAATCTAGAATTTAATCATGAAGAAAGTTCATGGAGAATTGACAATCATTATGCTCAATCTCAAAACTTCTACTCAATTGGTTAAAGTCTCATGCTGATAACGTGTTATGAAACAATAAAAGAAGAAGAAGAATATTGCAAAGAGAGATAGAGCGAGGAAATTCTTATTGAATTTTTGGATAAATTACAATGGAATAAAACCCCTCTATTTATAGGAGAAAAGTGACTTAGCCACTAAGTAACAAACCCTAGAATCTCTCTAGAATATAGACACTCGCCATAAATAGAATTCAATTTATATCATATAAGCAAAACTCAAGCATATTATATTGGAGTAAAACTTCCTCTACAAAATTCCTTGTATGTTTACTGGAGTTCAAAACATTTTCTATATGAAATCGCAATATAGTGTACTGGAATTTAAGCTTTTACAAGTAGAAACCCTAATCTCCAGCATATTATGTTGAATTCTGCCGTAAAAAATACTTGTAGTATCACGGACGGCTCAATGAAATTGGACGCCAAAAGCCAAAACTTAAGAAGGTGTAAGGAAATCGTATTAGTAATGTGACAACATTTGGACAAATAGGCACGATTAATTTAGATAATCAAGAAAAAACGGTATAGTCTTAACTAATTTCTTTCAAGGTTTTAAGTTTTCTTTTTAGAGTTCCACAATATAACATTGTCTAACATTCTAAAATTTTGAGTTAAATTATTCAAATGTTCATATCTACTAATAAAATATTGGCAAAATTATAGTTTGCCCATCAACCTTGTAACAAAATCCATGTTACACGCCTCTCTTTCACGGGAAACCTTTTACACACCCAACCTTTCAAAAGTGTGTCTAAGACACACTACTTTTGACCAGATTGCACTTGCGTGTTTACACACAATGAAAGCGCATGAAGCTCGTAAAAAATCCCATTTTTTGTTCTCCCAACCCTAGGAACCCCTCCCCTCCCTCTTGTTTTCTTCCTCACCACCCTCCCCCCTCATTTTCTTCCCCAAATATAATTTTTGAAAGAACATATCAATTTTAGATCTAAAATTGAGCGGATTTTGTTGGTTTATTGTCCAATATTATAAAAATTATTTATTTGTGATAGATTTAAAAGTTTTAACAATAGTATTGAAGGTTTGGTAAGAAAATCTATAATCCACCATTGTTGGAGTATCGAGAAAAGCTTGAAAGTTTTTATTGGGTCTTGTTGATTATTAGGTTATTGAATTCAATTATTGCTCGATTATTTTTGGCCATTTATTTAGATAGTGTGGTTGAATTTTGGTGTTGTTAGAAATTTTCTCACAAACAACTATGATGGTAGCAACAATGGAAGATAGAAAATAGAAAGATGAGGAAGACGGGTTTTAAATTTAATTTCTAATATTATTTTTTCCTTTTAAAGTCAATGACACGTGTCACGGCCCTATTAGGGTGTGATTTTCACGTTATCTGAAAAATTGGTCAAACATAAAGTGGTGTGTCTTAGACACACGTTTGAAAGGTTGAGTGTGTAAAAGATTTTTCGTGAAAAAGATGTGTGTAATAGGGATTTCGCTGTAAGGTTGATGGATAAACTATGTATAGTACCAATGTAATGTAATGAAACGATATGTTAATATTTTGTTAACTTAAAAAAATATTACTAATATAAATAATTATAACTAATAGAAAATATTTTGGGAGCCTAAAATAGAAACTTTAATGGCCTTAGCATAGAGCCACGCTTGGTAATAGTGAATGTGAACGAACTAGAGGAAAACTGATTGATACCAATCATTGCACCCAAGAATCACGGTTAAGGTTTTAACTTATAAAGATTTGAATCCCATAAATTATTGTTGGGGTTTAAACTTCAGCATATTATATAGAGGTTTCACATGCTAAAATCTTCAAGCTCCAACGATGATAGTTGTTCTGCGTTTTAGTTAGGGTAATTTGTCCACATATATTTTGATATCATATACTCTCTACGTTAGGATATTGTTCATATGTGCCATCCGTTATACTATAGGGTCACATACCGTTACCCAACATTATAAAAATACCCCTCATTAAACAGAAAGCCATGAGACATGTTGGCATGACCCGTTTTTAAAACTAAAAAGTGCCGACACATCGACCCATAACCCGTTTAACAAGTGAGGTCGGCAACCCTAAAAAAATTGCACTCTCGTTTTCTTTGTAGCTTGGCGACCTCATGCAAGTTTAGGGCAGCCATGGCTGCTGCGAGCTCTCCCCAGCCTTTGGTTGTGGGAGAGACAACTAAAAACACTCAAGAAATAGTTCCTAACATGAATCCAAAGCAATCCTACGCTGCCCAGTTCAATTCAAACAAATCTGCCGCACTTTCGACAAAAATTGAATTGCGTCCAGTTCATATGGTTCATGGTGAACCAACTGTAGAGTTCACTGTTGAAGAGGTGAATGCATTCACCATTGAATAAGGATTTCACCATGCTATAATCCTTAAATTTTCATATGGAAAGCCAGATATCCAAGAGTTACGGCAGATCATACCAAAACAATTCGACGTCAAAGGATCGTGCAATATTGGACTGCTTGAATTTCGACATGTCTTGGTCAGATTCGACCTCTTTGAAGATTATGTCCAGTGCTTATCTAGGTATACTGGTTATGTGAAGTCCAAGGGTGAAGATTTCTTCTTTAGAACTTTTCCATGGACTATAGGTTTGAATCCTAGAGAGGAAACGAGTAAGGCAATCGTCTGGATTTCTTTTCCAATGCTGTCGCCAAATTTTTTTGCTAAGAAATCATTGTTGTCAATTGCGTCAGCAGTAGGGAAGCCCCTTGCAGTGGATAAAGCAACACAAGATCGAACAAGACCAAGTGGCGCTAGAGTAAAAGTACTTCTGGATCTTTTAGACAAACATCCAAAGCGAGTTAAAATTGATATTGTCGACAAAAGTTCGGGGAAATCTGTTGAGCACTGTCAGGAGGTTGTTTATGATAATCTCCCAAGATATTGCACATATTGTAAACATCAAGGACATTATGAAAGGTCATGTCGTGTGATGAATGTGAAAACTAAGGCAGAGGATGCAATTGCGATAGAAAAAGGTGCTGGACATGATGATTTTCAGCCCGCTATTGAGTCGAGTAGTGTTGAGCGGTTAAAAGGAGATGCCAGAGATTTTTTGAATACAAAAAGAGATGAGCAAATTGTGGAGGAGGGATTAGTGGTGGATAATGAAGGTAAGCAGCAGCAGGTCTTGAATTTGCATACTGAAGGAGTGCAACAGGTTGTTACTGTCAAAGAAGGTGTTGTTGTTAGTGCTCCTAAGGCCAATGTTCAGTTGGATACAGGAAATAATGCAAGGCAATATAATGAACAACAGGGTGATGGAAAACAGATTATAACAGTTAATGGATTAGGAAAGCATGGAACTGTTGCTACAGTTCCTGTGAATCGAGCTATAACCAGGATTTCAGGTGATATTTCTTCTGCAGTAGCGAGAGGTACACAACCTTCTCATGAAGGTGAGGTTTTGAATCAAGTGAACAATGTAAATAATCAACAAAAGGTAGCACAAGTTGATGAAGGTGCTTTGAGTCGTGAAACTGGTGTTGAGGCAGTAGATAAAATAGCTGAGATGCGTGACATTCAAGACAAAGCTGGAAAAAAATCTACGGCGGCTCGATATGTTGGTGGTACTGATGGGGAGTAAGGATGATAAGATCGAGAGGAAGGCAGCAGGTGTACAGGGCACGACTGGAGATGCACATGAACCTGGGAAATTTCATCCTGTTGCTGGGGCACCTAGGATTCAAATTGGTTATGATCAACATACTACAGCTGCACGCGAAATACTTGGAAAATCACCAGTTGGTACTCCTACTACTGTTGCATTGAATAGTTCTGTTGATGCTGCTATAGCTATCAGTGTTAAACAGGCTGCTGCAGTTGAACTTGTTGAAAAGGCTACTAAGAAAGCAGGAGTCATTGAAGCTGGTGCACAAATTGATACTACAGGTGCAAGATATGATGGATTGGAAGCTGCTCATGAGAAATTGATTGATAAAGGGGCAGATACCACAGTAGCTGCAATGTCCCAGCCTATGCAACAAATCAAAGATCGAGATTGGACAGTGATTAATCGACCTTATACATCACCTCGGACAGCAAAATCTCAAGGTAATAGAAAGCAGAATGTTGCAGAAGCTTCTGCAGATGCAAGATGTGTTGAATCAAAGAAAATCAGGTGCTCAAACATCTTTGAAACATTGAATAATGAGCAGGAAGATGCTGTGGGCTTTTTGCAACAGAAAGATATAAATGCAAGTTCAAAAAATAGGCAAGAGAGGTCTTCAGGCAGTGCAAAAAATGAGCAGAAGTCTGGTTTCCAGAAAATGCATCATCAGACATGGTTCCATTTGTGGAGGAGCTAACGGGCAATCAAGCACATAGCTACAATACACCTACACTGCATTTCTCTAGTCCTCACGTTGAAAAGATCATCAAGGATGCCCAGAATGCAATGGCAGCACATAACAATATAGTTTCCTCTGGGAATAACAATGAAATAATACAGGCAAATGTGAGAGAGATGGCTATAAAATCCAAGCTCTGGGCAGTCCAACGCGAGGAGGATGATGAAGAAGACTGGGGTGCAGATTTTGAAGGGGAGTCGATTGAGGACGATGATCAACAGAGTGAAGATGAGGGGATGTTGTCAGTTGGCTCACCTGTTGTGCACTTAGGGTCAGGAAGCAAGCTTAATGCTCAAGCCCCAGATTTTATCCCTAAATCAAGGCAACAAAACACTGGAACAAAAACAACACATGCTAAGTCGATGGAAGTAACAGTAACAACTAAAGCTGGGCAGCGGCAGATAATTGAAAACATTCCAGCAGCTATTTGTGCGAGCGATCAACATGACGCATCAGCTTCAAGTTCTGGAAAGGTGCAGCAAGTAACAAACAATTCAAAAGAAGTAATTTTAGTGTCAAAAGATGGACAACAACAACAGAATCCAAACGAACCAGTTATTAGCTTGGAGGAAAGAAAACTCTTGGACGCGATGGTAAGTTCCAAATCTGAAAAATTGTTAAATCATGCTGCTTTTAGCACATGTCGTGTGTGTAAGAGCAGGAATAAGGTGCAAGACATAGAACTACAACAAAGTAAGGCAGCCTTGGCAAATCTGCACAATGGAAATGCCTTGACGTCACAAGGTATGGAGAAGGACATGGTAAATCCGGTGAAACTGGGCAGAGATATATATGTAGAAGGTGAGGAAGATGCAATGATGCAACAATGCAGGGCAGAGGCAAAGAGAAAAGGTGATTTATCACCAATGCATAGCGGACAAAGCAAGAAGACACACACAAGGAAGAAGAGTTGGGATGGCCGGGTGAATGAGGAATCAAATATTAGGCGACTTCCTATGAGAGTTGCCAAGCAAAAACAAGCTCCCCCAACCACATCTACGAGATTCAACCGTTCAAAAAAAAAGTCATGAATTTTGAAGACATTTTGAAGAGGTGTGATGAAGATGAAAAAGAAGTACAAATTGAAGAAGCTACAAACTTGGATAAGAAGGGACAAGATTTTAATTCCTACTATATTTTATTATATCACTTTCTTAGTATTATCATTTGTAATATCATCACAGAGTATGTTATAAACTCCGTGATGATCATAAAATATTTGGTTCTGTCTAGTTCTTACTTTTTACATGCATGCTAGTAAGTGAGGCTATTTTTATGCCTCGATAGGATTTAGTAAGGTAAGGTTTAGCCCGATATTTGTTTGCTCATGACCTATGCCTTTGGAAAATACCCAAATGGCTATGAGATTATATGCCCTCGTGAGACTTTGTTGGCAGCTACACTATGATTCCTCTACATGAGGCTGCCATATAGGGCATTGTGAGGCGCAGAGGAGTGATTATATAGCCAAGGCGTAATGGCAACAATGCTGGTGCTATGGTCTCCCTTATTGCACTACTCCTATGTGGTTCTTTTATTTTTATTATTAATAAAACTAGCCCTAGGCTCCTCGCCTAGTGGATTTGCTATAAAAAAAAACCGTTTAACAAAGAGACCCATAATTTTGTGCGTGAACACTCAAAACATACTTTTTTCATGAGAGAAAAATTGAGAAGTGCCATGTCTGCCAAAATTTATATGTGAATGCTGCAAAGGTGCAATTTTTCTTCTCTATTTTCACTGATTGTGCTTGGTTTCTTATAAGATTATATTCTCAAAATCAATTGATAGCTCAATAATTTTCCTTTCCTGTTATCTACTGTCTAGTTTGCTTAGATTGTCAAATATCACAAAATAGTTGTTCATCGCAAAGAAGGTGCCGCTGTGGTTTGGTTGCCAACCACTTTACTTCCAGCCCGGGAAGGAGATTTTATAAATATCCTAGGCCAAATGTATGTCACTTCATTATTAATTGTACTTATTTTTTCCCCTTATTAAACTTAATTTTTTTTTATATTCCTTTAATGTTACTAACAGTAAGTTGTTTGGATTGTGGTTGACAGTTTATTCATGTGGCTATTGAGAATGAGAAGACGACCTGGATAAAGATTTAATTGTAATAAAACATTTAACGTTGTCATTGGATGTCGTTAAGATTGAACAAGACAATTTAATTTGAAGGAAAAAGTTGTCGCATGGGAGGCTATTAACATGTTGGAGATGAACTAAGCTATAACATTCGAAGAGAAGTTGATGAAGATGAGAATTTTTCTTATGGCTTCATGGACTCTTTTTGTTGGATTTGTTGCGGCATTGATGATGAAGTAAATTTCCCCTTCGATGATGAAGTGAGTTTTCACAATATCTATGTGTAATAGTTAGTGAATCGTTAGTATTATGTTTGTCGTGTCTTTAATTCTGGGCTGATGAAGCTAATATATGTACTAGTTGATGAACTAAATCATTGTGTTTAATGTAGGTTTAACTATTGTAATTTTAGTTTGTATGTAGACTTTCTTGATTTTAATGGTTATGTTTCTATGGTTTAGTTATCACCTTTACTAGGCCTTTAGCAATATGAATAATGCATCTACACCTGAAAATGGAGAAGTAATAACAGATAATATTTCAGTACATAGAAATTACATGGTTGGAAAAGGAATAGAATTCATAAAGGGGAAATCTCAAACAACCAATGATCACACTTTTGCCAAAGAATACACAACATAAATGACGTTGGGTACTCAAAAATTGTAAGCTAGTGCGAGGCAACCATGACTATACATTATTACCAGTTGAAGAAAGCATGGTGCTAATGCGAGATAAATACCAAATTCATACCAAAAACCATGCATAGTAAGATACCAAACGGTATCATTCGTATATTAACCAAACACAAATATGATCAATGTACATATAAGTTGTTACCAACACATAAACCAACTATCAAAGTATGAATTGCATTAGACAAAGGGATGCCATATTATAACCACACAACATACAACCAAAAGTGATAACAAGATATCTTAATGCAACCATGAACAACTAAGAACAAAAAACTAAAGTTTTTACTAATCCTACTGCCACCATCATTCATTATAGCTTCTAGGTAGGAGTCACAAATGGGCGGGTCGGGTCGGATATGACTCGGGTCGAAAATGGGTAATGAAAAACGGATAAATTATCCGACCCGACTCATATTTAATACGGATAAAAAATAGGTAAACCAGTAGATAATATAGATAACTATATTATCCATGGCTTCTTGCATATGATCACTTTTGGGAGAATTCTTAGTCTCCTTACTTGAGGAACTCCCAATTTGAGGCTTTACAAACGTAAAAGTTAGACACGTTGGTTATCCATTTTCTAAATGGATAATATGATTTTATCCATATTTGATCCGTTTTTAAAAAGTTCATTATCCAACCCATTTTTAGTGGATATTATGGGTGGTTAACCGTTTTCTTTTAACCATTTTGCCACTCCTACTTCCAGCTAACACCAAAATAAACAGCGTCACTGTTGTTCTTTTTCATTGCCCTTTCTTGCCTTTAGCTTGTCCATTTTTTGTTTCTCCAACTGCTTGCTAGTTGTAGCAGCATCACCAAAAAAGTTAATTATTCTTGTTCCACTTGATATTGGTTTGTTTCTGCCTTTGTTGGAGTCCACACTTTAACTCTGAAACACATATTGGCCTTATAGTTGGGGTCTTCTTCAAATTACAGGTTTTGGACCCGAAAAGCTCCACAGAGCTGTCGTATGCGGGTACTTCTTACTTAGGGCGGGTGACCATCTTATAATTGAAGATAAGCACCAAAATTTCAGTGTCATATTAGTCAAGAGCTAGAGCAATAAAGTAGGGATTTTAGGAAAGCAGATTATCTTCTCGGAACGTCAGTACATTTGAATTGCACTGGTATGTAAAGCAACTGAAAGAAAGAATTATTTTCACGATCCAAATTCACAACCTTAGGGATCGTGATGGCGCCTAACACCACACTTGCTAGGCAAGCCAATGTTATAATTCGATTACCTAATTTTCTTAATTAATTACTTACGCATAAATAAATAAATTTCAAATGAACTTAATTAGAGTAATTCCCAACAACAATAAAATAGAATAATAAAAATGACCAATTAAATGAAACGAACCACGAACTAATTATATAAATAACTCTAAGACTACCCCAGGGTCTGGTGTCACAATCCATGAACTACTAAAAAATACTACAAATAATGGCCGAAAGAAATAGTGTAATTGTTCTGAATATAATAAAACAGTGTAAATAACAACAGGAGAAGATTCTCGGAATCTGCGAACGCCGACAGATGTACCTCGTGTCTCCAAACGAATCGGGTGGTAGTCCTGGAATCCTCTACTGCTGACTAGTACTTGGATATGTGCAAAAGAGCACAGAGTGTAGTATCAGTACAACCGACCCCATATACTGAGTAAGTGCTGAGCCTAACCTCGGCGAAGTAGTAACGAGGCTAAGGCGGGGCTTTAACAATATAAACGTTAACAACAATAAATAATAAAGCAAGAAATAAATTTAAACGAATAAATAAATAAATGCTGCAACAAAATAAAATAACTCAACTGCCTTTTTCTGGTCTCAGCTATAAAAAATTCTCAAACAAATTTCCAAATTTCAAATCTTTAACGTTAAATACAAATAGTGCCAAAGATACATAAAGAATATTAAAGTAAACATTTTTAGCTCTTCAAAACCTTTATTTTCTTTTTATTTAAAAATCAGAAAAATATAAATGTCCTCCATTATCGCTCTTTGTTGCGGTGTGCAACACATTCCCACTTGTCCTCCCTTATTGCTCCTCCCTAAAAATATCATCCTTATTACTCCTGTTGCGGCGTGCAACCCGATCCTACTTGTCCACCCTTATCACTCCTTGTTGCGCCGTGCAACCCGCTCCCACCAGACATATCATATCAATTTATTCATAAGTTTCACAACAGGCCTAGCCTTTCACAATATTTTTGTTTCAACAATTATAAATAATAAACTGCATTTTTCTCATAACTTCATCACTTTCCTCTCAACCATGAAACCAACAAGAATATCAAATATAAATATTTATTTTGTAAAAACAATGGCAAACCTCTCAACCATTTTTATATCACAAGGAAACCATCTCAAACAACCAATACTCTTTCCAAATAGTCACAACAATGTCTAACAACAAATCAACAAGGCAAAGTAGTCATAGAAATAATAATGAACATATAACAATTAATACGATAATCAAATAAGTGAGGAGCAGGAAGGGGATCATGTTTAACAGACAATTTGGGTGGTGCATAGGTACTCGTCACCTCACCTATACACCACACTCATGCATTTCACATAGCAAACAAGTGGGGAGTCCTATTCCCTCAAGCCAAAGTTAGACCAAACACTTACCTCAATTCCGCAAGCCACTCACTGCTCAATTATTGCTTTTACTTTTGAATTCACCTCTACCTTGCTCGAATCTAATCACAATTAACTTAATATCATTAACTAATGCTAAAGGAACTAGCTTTATTGAAAAATATAATTTTTTCTAAGTTTTCTCAAAAAAAGTAAAAATCGCCCCAGGGTCTGCTTGGTCTAAACTCGAGGTTCGGACCAAATTACGTTTACCCATTCACCCACGAACCCAAATATGCTATTAGTTTTGAAATCCGACCTTAATTTATATAAAAATTCTATTTTTACAAAGCTCCCTAATTCTACCCAAACCCTCAATTTTTACCATGAAGATTCTTTGTTTTTGCTTTAAAAGTGATGCAAAATAATAAAGAATTGAAAGAACAAGGTTTGGAATTGATTACCTATGAATTGGGGATGAAGATTGCTGAAGAAAATCGTTTTTAGGGCTAAAACCTCGAAAATTTGGAGAAGAAAGGGTTCTGCCCGGTTTTAATTCGTTTTTATATTAGCTGGGCTGGGGCCCTATGCGGTCGCAGGAGATGGGTTGCGATCGCATAGGGTAAGGGAGGTTGGGCAGTGCGATCGCGGGGCAGGGGGTGCGTTCGCACAAGGTAGGGGAGGCTGGCTATTGCGATCGCGGGAGACTCTGTGCGGTCGCACATCACAATTCTGGGACCCCCTGAGCTTGCACTGTGCGATCGCACAGTTGAAATTCCAGGCGCACCAGCAATGAAAAACCAACAGTTTATTTCAAGTGTAAAACACCCCGTGGCCTATCCGAAACTCACCCGAGCCCTCGGGGCTCTAAACAAATCATGCACACAAGTCTAAAAATATCATACGGACTTGCTCGATAAAATCATGAAAATAACATGTAAATCTATGAATTATACCTCAAAACTCATCGTTTTCAACAAGAACTCTTAAAGTTCATAATTTCTTAACTGGATGTCTGAATCAGGTCAAGCGAACTCCATTTTTCACCAAGTTTCACAGTTAACCTTTAAATATCATAACAAAGCTGTACCGGGCTACGGAACTAAAATACGGACCCGATACCAATGATTTTTAGTATTATTTCTTTTCTTTAATTCATAAACATATCAGCAAAACAATTTCTTTCAAAAATTGATTTCTAAGGCTTGGGACCTCGGAATTCATTTTCAGGCATACTCCCGAGTCCCGTATTTTACTACGGACCTCCCAGGATCGTCAGAACACGGATCCGGGTCCGTTTACTCGAAATGTTGACCAAAGTCAACTTATCAAATTTAAATTCTAAAAATCACTATTTCTCATATTTTCAGATAAAAGCTTTCCGGTTTCACGCCCGGACTGCGCACACAAATCGAGGTATTAAGTTTAGTCTTTTTATGGCTATTAAGCATGAAACAGAGTCTAATTTTATAAAATGACCCCTTGGGTCATCACAATTATAAATGTTGAAACTGAAACTAAGCTAATAACTGAGAATTGATAATTGATAACTGAAATGATAAATGATAAATGAAATAATAACTAATAACTGTAACTGAATTGATAACTAATAATTGAACTGATAACTGATAACTGATAACTGATAACTGAAATGGTAACTGATAACTGAACTGAAAGGAAGTAAGGATATGAATACTCCATCTTCTGAATGATGAACAACCTGTTTATGTGAATAAGTTACGGCCTCGGGCCCAATATATATGTGCAAGTTACGGCCTCAGGCCCAAGTATACGTATGCATATGGCCTCAGGCCCAAAAATGCATAAAGCATAAACTACGGCCTCAAGCCCAAGTATGCATAAAACATATAAACTACGGCCTCATGCCCAAATATAGGTGTTCAACATTCAGGAACTGAGAATCATATTGACATACATGATACTGAAGTACATGATATTGAAATACTGAACCATACTGAGTTACGTGATACTTGAATACTGAATAGAGCTAGACTGAGACATGTATTCATGAACTGATTATGAAAATTGAAACTTCAACTATTTATGACATGCTAAGTAATCTAGACTGAGACTCGTGGGCATCAAACCCAAGTCTATATTGATTACGAACTGATTTCACAACGTTCAGAATGAAAGTCATGAACAAGTTATGAAGCTAGAGAATAGAAGTTCTGCAACTATTCAAGGAACTAGGCTTAACTATATTTCTGAGGCAATTAGTAACGTCGTAATAGAAACGTATTGTAGGGAGAATCAATAACATTCCCAAATATAGAGAGTTAGCCTCACATACCTTAATTTCCTGCTCTTGAGCGTAATACAACTTTTGCCAAGCGTTTCAACTTTAATCTATATCAATACAAGTCAAAGGGATTTCATATTAGCAATAATACTCATGTTTTGGTCCCTTAGACATTTTATCTAACACCTGGTGGCATAAAGATTCATAGCCCTTATTAATGGTGTTTCTACACCCAATAACCCATCCTCTTACTCCTAGATAAATTATAATATCTCAATTGGCTATAATCAATACATTTTTTTATCACTCATAAGGTAAACAACACTCTTAACCAATAATCAACAATCAACAACCTAAACCTATAGCCGTTCAATTCTATTAAACCCATCAACACATAACTCATGAACTAGAGTCTATAATCATTATCCAATGTTGGAATCAATTAGAGGGTGAATACGTTACCTTTTTGAAGTTCAATCCCCTTGAATTCGAGTTCTAGGGTTTCTTCTCTCAACAATGATGTCCCAATCAAATATATAATGATATGGAGAGTTTAACCATGTTAATAAGATGTTGGAAAATTAGAATAAGCTTAGAATCACCATTAGAACTTACCTTGGATGATGGAGGGACCTTTAAGGAGTTAGATTTTTGAGAGTTTTCCTTCCTAGAGCAAGTTTTTATGTTTTGGGGGTGTGGGAGACGAAGTAGAGCTTTAAAATAACCCCCCACTAGCGCCCCCGCGCACCTGGAGACCCCAACCGCGCTAAATGACCAGAACGAAACACCATTAGCGCGGTCGCGCTACTGGGCGCGCACATTGCGTAATTTTCTGTAAAATGGGCATAACTTTTTGCACAGAGATCCGTTCGGGCTCCATAATATATCGTTGGAAAGTTATTTCAAAGGCCTACGACTTTCGTGCTTTGGGTTTTCTAAAATTCCTTACACATTTATCCTAAACACTACTGGAAGACGGACCTTCTGCAAACTTAGTCGATTTTGTCGAATATTATGCACCTCACTTTCCATCTTGATTTTGAAACAACTATTTTCAACCATAATCATCCCGATAGGACTTCATATGTCCAAAATATAACCTTAGTACTCCTTTAAATCATTCATAGCTAAGCCAAATGTACGGGGTGTTACATATTTAACCCTTATTGTGTCACTTTTAACTAGTGTTAAATCATAGCCATTGGCAAGGACATACAAGTTCATGAATTTCCTAGCTTCAGGTATATCTTTGAATGTCATGGACTGTCTATGTCTTTGTAATCAACCAACCTATCAGCAATTACCCTCTTTCTTTCTTTTGCTACAGCCTATCAGAATCATAACCTGAAGCATCTTCACTATTACAGTCACTATCATCTGTGTCATCTTCACTGTTAGAATTACTACCATTTGAGCTGCAATCACTAGCTACTTCATCTACTACTAAGTATGACCCAGTGTGTTGCACTATATTTTGAACATCAACAGATAATTCATTATCCTCTACATCAAACAAGTTAATAACATTAAACTGGTCATTCGATGGGTCGGCACTTTCTAATTTTAAAAATGGGTCAAGCCAACATGTCTGATTGCTTTCCGATTAATGAGGGGTATTTTTGTAAAGTTGGGGTAACTGTGAGGGTAGATGTGGCACTATAGATAACGGAGGGTACATGTGAACAATATACCAAAGTAGAGGGGCATATTTGGACCTTTTCCCATTCCTATTACTTTGATACTTTCTACGGAAAAGGATTAAAGTACTCTTATCGTGCTAATTGGTTTATAAACCCCTCCTCGGCCCATCTATCCGTCTAAAATATGTACGACGTTAATTCTATTGTCAAAATTACCCCCGCTCTAACAACACTTTATGTGGGCCTCTCATTAAATGATGTTGCATTCTTTCATTTGACCACATGGATCAGTGGGGCTGAAATTGCTTTTGGGTAAATTCTGACCCATTTAACCGACCCGACCCACACTTTTTTATGTGGGTCATCTCTCCGTATAGTGCGACTGTCGTGAACAGTAACACAGTCGTGATTTAATGCACACTGTTTCGCCGGTGAAAATCCATCGGACCGCTACCGAAAGATGCACCTTCGATTACACACCAACCTCAGCAAACCATTTCCCAAATCAATTCCCCAGCTACTACAGATTTGCAAAATGGTGATAGGATCACTGTAGCACAAACTCACCTGGGAGTTCAAAATATTTTCTCGCTCGTGTCTGGGTAAAATCGAGCCATTCCAAGCAGTGGGGATTCTTCTCCAGGTCCCTATCAATCTCCCCACCAAAATTTGGAGGATTTTACCGTCGGAATCGGGAGCTCCGATCATCTGAACAGTCCAAAAAAGCACCAGATGGTCGCGCATGGAGTTCTGGTGAACCAATTGGCCCAAGACCAATGCCAAACGATTCCTGCTGTTCAGGAGATCGTTTCCAACTCATCAAACCCAAACTTCATCGGCTCAATCTCCACATCAATTCAAAAAGGTAATTCTACAGATTTGGATTACCAGGTGTTTGACAAAATGCCCAATGCAATTCCCCATCTCAAATGGCTAATATTGATGTTCCCCAAGTTTTTCATGATCATAATGAAATCAACCGTCAACCTAATTCTCATGAAGCAATTAAAAAAAAGGGTGATCGGCCACTTTCTTCCCCTTAAGTTCTTCACGTGGTCGTCAATGGTGTTCAAGCTGTTGAACCCGAATTTGAACCCATCAGATAATGAAAATGTTAACAATTGATGCTAGCTTTTTTAGTTTTACTTAGATTTGTTTTTGAACAAGAGTGTCACGTAGCCCAGTAAAAAGACGCCAACACATTAATTTGAAGGTCCGACTAGTCTGCCGTTAAAAGTAGAGGTATTTTAATTAATAAAATTAACATAGTGTGTACTTTTGGACTAGTAGATGGACGAAATGTGTAATTTTTGGACTGATAGATGGACATAGGCTATAAGTAAATTATTTATCAAACAATAAGGGTAGTTTAGGCCCTTTTCCGTACTTTCCATTGGTTAAAGAAATAGATAATTTACACTTTGCTTGTGAAAAAAAGAAAATATTTTGCCAGTTAACCGACTCTATTTGTGCGTTCTAATATAAACTTAAGAGTATATACTTTTCAAAAGGATTTCAAAAAGACCTCTTAAATCTTCTAGAGTTTATGTGCTTTGGTGAAACTAAAAAAGGAAACACGATAGCCTGTGAAATTGTAGTAATAAAATTATAAAGCTGGAACAAAACTTAAGTTAAAAATACTGACTACGATGATTGAAGACTTCTATTATCACTATTTTTTCATTTGTTGAGTTAGTTGAATACGACCAATAATCATCATTTTATGATCTCCCAATTTTTGTTCAACTTTTATTGTATAACTCAAATGTAATTTGTTAATATAGTACTACTATTTATGTAATTTTTCAGAAATATATATTTATTAAGACGGTGCACGCGTACCCTGAGACTAGTTGATTTTTAATAGTCTTAATGACAAAGGGAAGTCAATGTAGTGAAACATTAAACTAAAAAGTGATCCAAGATTACTTTATCTAAATATTTTGGTTCACAATCCTTCTATTTTTAATGGCATGCAGTCAGCTATTAACTGGTCAATAAAAATCTTAACAATTACCAAGAAAGTAACAAAGAGAAAGGTAGAGATCATGCCTTTTCCCAAAAATATAGAAAAGTTCCACTAAGGAATTTCCGAATGGCTTTTACAAAAATGGAATTTGGATTGTCAAAACGTGCTGCCATCAACACTACATAATTACAAAGGCAGCTTACAATGGGAATGAACAATGACAAGATTGAAGGATTAATGTTAATGTAGTAGTTCATGTCTGTAATTCTAGTCCTTGTTCCTAGACCGATCTTTGCGTTGACCACCAAGAATACGAGAAATCTGAAGACCTCTACTGAATGCTTGGTTGAACAACATACGAGTTTGGAACTCGGACACAAATGGAAACCATGCCAAGAAAGCAACCGGAGTGAACAGAAGCAAGCCCATCAAAATCTCATATCCACGAGCTAGAGTCCGAACTGATCCCCAGAATCCAGCTCTTCGAACAACAGGCTTCAATGCTTGAGCAATCTGGAAATAGAAGTGCAAATAGAAGGATATTAACTAACAAGCTAAACAACAAGTTTCCTTCATACACAAATGGCAAAAATGCCAATTAACATAAGTTCTCGCTATTTTACTTTGTCATTATGGATAAGCGCGCATCCTCATAGAGCGAGGTGTAGAAAAGATCAATGAAAGACTCACGTTCTTTAACAGTCATATCAAGGCCTATAAAGTTGTATTTTAACACAACCAACCAAATGTGAATCCTCTAATGTATATCAAACGTTATTTATTATCCTTCAATTAAAATCTTTACTCATATTTTTGTCCCCATAACTCTACTATGTTCACACATTTTGGTTGAAGTTCACAAAAAGAAAAAATTTGTAGTTGAAGTTCAAGGAGAGTACTTGGAAGTTGAAGTTGTGCGTGAAAGCCATTACAGCTCTTGAAATACTCCTCAAACAAGTTTTTCAATATTTAATATTGAAGTTCAATATGTGCAAAAATAGAAAAATATTATCCAAACGATTTACGTCGTTTTGTGCTTAGGGCTTTTCAAAAGGTGTCTCTGCGTTGATTGTTTAGTGAGTAATATTATTGATTTGCAAGTATAACTGCGGATTAGATAGATACCTTGCACTCCTTGTAGGTGGGGATTACTTATTATACTAGTATATCTCCATAGTAATACAGACAGCTGAATTTGTGCAGTTGTTAATATTGACTACCAAACTTCTACCAACAGACAACATTAAAATGCAGCTGACAAAAGAGTAGCAAATAGGCACTAAAAGTTTTCCTCCTCGTACAACTTCGCCTCAATCCCAAGCAAATTGGGGTCCAAATTTTACTTGCAACACATGTCAAATCCTTGTTCATCATCGCAAGGAAAACATTTTTCATATTTCTATCTTTAGTCTTAGCTCACAGCTCGGTTGATATAATGAATCAACAATTCTAGGTGGAATAGCACCAAAGCAGTATACTGGTCTTATAGTATATACACCGAGTATGGAGATCTTATTGGATCGCCAATATGAGATCTTAATGCATAAGATGGACGAGAAAATATATAGAAGAGAACATAAAAAGGATGATGACTAACCAGAAGCATGCCCCAGCCAGTTGGCAGGAAAGCGAGAACACACACCACCATGTCTTTGGGAGTCATATGGAGCAGTGTCATCAGAATCACCAGTGTTGCAACAAATGTTAAGAATATCAATCCCTTTATAATACGGAACACGAGTTGGAGATTCGCACTGAACTTTCGTCGACCAACAGATATTGTCTGAAAATATATAGAAAAATAAATCAGAAAAACGATAAAAGCATAATAATACTTGGTCTCAGGGTGTGTTAATTTAAAGGGGTAGTTATTGACACTGTCTTGACCATTTTTTGAGTTATCAAAGCAACAGCAAAGAGAAGTCTGATCTCATCCTGATTTATTTCGAAGCATTCCATATTTTTCAGGTAAAATTTAAAAGCATCTCTCGATTAGAGCCCAGGTTTCAAATATATATACATACTTCCATTTCCTTTCTTTGGATCTCAGGCAGAGAAAAATGCTCTTTTTTTTAAAATTTATGTTGTACAGATTTTCTTGTAACATAGAATGCGAAATAATTTGGTATTACCTTCATTACAAAAAGTACCAGAAATATTACTAACCATGAAGCACCGTAAACCTGCAATTCATGCAGAAATATTAGAATATTGAACTGATGACAATCTTAGAGCAAAAGAAGAAGGGCCACAGTCCACGGCATACCAGAAAACTCTGATTTGTCACTGTGATCTTCAAGTGATAGACGAGCCCATACTGATAGATAAAGAAGCGCAAAGACAACAGAATTTCAGCAACAATACCGCGTATTCCAGAATGCCTAAGATGCTCTTGTTCCTCCTCCCACCATGATTCCCAACTTTTCTCTGGGGGGACACCAATACCTCCTCTGTTGCTCATCCACTTATTCCAATCAGTCCAATCATCAACTATTTTTTGCCATTCAAAACCAGAGGGATTGAAGAGGAAGGGAGCAAAGAGCCAGGTTCCCACCATGAACCACATTGACACAGTGATCAAGACATATGCAACAGCTCCTCTATAACCTTGCCCAAAAATTTGATAAACGAGCAATAGTATCATTAGCTCAAGTCCCTTGACAAAGTGGCTACGGGAGTAGAAGCGATAGTTATCAGCAAACTTAGCATGAAAGACCACAAAACCACGGCCAGTAGGCCTATATTTTGCACCTCCATGGAGCAATGTTCTTCCATAATAATGGGTCTTCGTTCCAAGTGAAAATGTGAAAAATACTGGTGCCAACTGCAGTTGCATCAGTACAAATTCACTGAGTGCTGTGCGGAATCCCTTTTCCAAGCCAATCTCCATCATCATAGGGAGGGCCATCAAAAACCCAATTTGCACAAAAGACTGAGAAGCAAGAGCCACTTGAAGAGCTTTGTTGTCCTTGATAGACGGTTGCTTGCTAAGCCCTTCCTCAAGTCCACTAAGGACAAGGTAAAGGCGGCCGTAGAGGAACACATATACGGTGAGGACAGTAATCTGCCGGAGGCAAGCAAAAAAAAGTTCAGGGGTAAATTAAAAAAACAAAAAAAAAACGATCATCATTGAGTGAAGTCTGAGATACATACCAAGGTACTGAAATAGAAACCAATGGTAGTGAAATAACATGATAACATTCTGAAAAAGTCAAAACGATGTCCAAGCCTGTATAAATCCCGACTCAGGGTCTGTTCTCCATTGCCATTGGCTATTTTGGCCTCAAATAGAGATATCTGATTAAGTCCCACGTCCCTTCCTTTACCAACTTGAATGTATTCATGGTGAGTAACATTGCCTTCACGAAGTGTAGAATTAAAGCCTACAAAGATCATAAATTAAGAAATTAGCTTCTCAAGTCAAACAGCATGAGTAGTTGAAAAAGATAAACAAAAACATAAAGATGTTTTCAAACTTCACAAAGTTTGGACCTACCAGCAAATATGTCCTCACTTAAGTTAATAATCTTAGAAGCTTTGCTGACTCCACCCCTTGTAAGGTGGAATAGTCTGTCAAAAATATCAGGGTGCCCATAATGGAATCGAACCCTGAAGAAATATAAAGTGGAAGTTATTACATTGAAGTGGGGAAAGCGCCAACACTCATATAGGACTTCGACATGGATGAATGAAGCATGTCTAAACAAATTTAAATAACCCATTGTCATACTTAGAAGAGACGCACATAGTAAACTAATAGTAGCAGAGTTCGATGACAAATGAGGACCAAGTATCTGCAGAAGTTCTAGATTATCAAATGCCAATTGTATTTCATAAAGCTGATGTACTCATATTATCTCTAACTGCAATCTACAAAACCACAAAACTGCCTGTTATGAATGAACTACTTGTACTCCAGTACCAACAATGATTATCGAGCGGTCCTTAGTTTTAAGATGTATTAAAACTGCTCAGTGTGGTCCTAACTCACTTTTAAGCTTTGTCTTGCACAACTTCGAATTCTTGACAAGTTGGAATGAAGTTGGAGACTATAAGTCACCTTATACTTAATTGGTAGCAAAACCAGAAACAGATGCCTGAAAAAGTGTATCCATTGAAATATCTATCTCATTACACAAAAAAGAAAAAAAAGAAAAGAAAAAAAGAAGAGCTTCTAATATTTGTATAAATGGATAATGCAGTTCTCTTTAATAGAGCTTATTAAAAATTCGTTTACAAGACTTATAACTTAGAAACAGAAACAAGGATGAGACTGGAAATTGAAATTTCTTACTTCAGAGGGTTTGCCAGTAGCCTCTGACCAATTGTCACAAAACTTGTCTCTTGATTTGACATAAACCACGCGAGAGAAGAAACACTGCATCAGACAGAAACAAGAGAGAACTAGTATTCAAAGAGAACAATTTAAAATATAAAAAAAATATGGATTAAAAAAGATTCAGGACTAGTGAAATACTATTGTAAGAAGTGTTTACCTTCCAGTAAATATGTGCTCCCTCAGCCCCAGTATACTAGGGAACCTCACACCATCGTGTTTCTTAAGAAACTCTTGAAGCAAATTCCTCATTTTTAAGGCTTCCTCCATGTAGTTGTCCTAGAAATGGATATTTAATGTCATAAATTGGAGAGATTGAAATCAACATCTCATGTAGTTATAATCACTTACCTGATTCATATCTATAGTTTGCAGCCCTTCTCCACGAGTGAAGATAATAGCATGATTCTGGTTTTCAGGCTTTCCCTCACCCAAGATAGCAGGGCCTGGAAGTTTTATACGGTAGATATCCTATGAGTAGAAAACAAAATAAGTTTTAGAATGCATAGTTTATATCCATTCCATTCATTAAAAAAATCATCAAAATAACCATTCAAAAATAATATATATAGTTTTTTTTACAAGGTAATTAATTTTATTAACAGTTGGGGGAAACCAAGCCGTATACCAAAAAAAGAGAACCTACACCAAAATATGGTTCTCAACAAAAGAGGCCCAATCCTCTATGCCTCATGAGTACACCAAAAAGAAACTAGGAAAAAGAAACTGCTTTGCAACTTTACAAAAGTTCGTTCCACCCCTTCAAATGCCCTCCTATTTCTCTCTTTCCAAATAACCCACATGATTGCTACAAGGACAACATTCCATGCCCTTGAACTTGTCTTCCCCCTACTATGGGGCCAACTCTGCAACACCTCCTTCACAGTGCCCGGCATCACCCATTGCACCCCAAACAAAATAAGGACCGCTCTCCACAAACAATTAGCCGCTTGACAGTGCAATAGGAGATGATCCACATCTTCGCCCGAGCTTTTGCATGAAACACTAACTAACACAGGTGATCCTTCTCTTTCTCAATTTTTCCGCTGTCAAAATCACTTCCCTCGCCGCCAACCATGCAAAGAAACACACATTTCTCGGTGCTCTAAGAATACAAATAGAGTAGTGAGGAAAAATATGTTCCTCTCTGTAATAAGCGCTTATAAAACGACTTAACAGTGAATAATCCATTCTTAGTCTCTCACCATCTCTATGTCTCAAATAAGTTATTCAGTGCGTCCAGCTCATACATAATCTCCACCAGATTGTAAAATTCCATCTCACAGTCTTGTAGGTTCCTCCTGAATCTTAAATCCCCAAAAAACTATACTTTTCTGACAACTCCAAATAATGTCTAGATTGCTTTGTAAATTGTATTAAAAAACTGCCTTCTATTTCCAAGAAACACTCAAAAAAGTTCCCATGTAGTCAAGTTATGATTAGTGATGTCAACAACTTGAAATGATGCCTCCTGTGAAATCAAAGCAATTTGGTGCCTCCCAATGAGAGAACTTTGGCATGACAAGGGCTTCAAGCGTGGTGAAAATGGAATAGCATTTAATAAGCTCCTCATATCTTGTCTTTTATCCCATCAAAAGAAACATATGTGATAATCATGACAAAAGATTATTTCAGACTTCTCTTACCTGATCCAAGTTTTGACCAGGCTCGGAAGAATTTGAAATGGCAGCTTTGGCAAGGGTGGAATAGTAGACCTTTGGATTAACTTTCTTGGACCTGTCTTTGCTTGGTTCTTCAATTTCATCAATATAAGCAACACGCATGGATGGGTACCTATTAACCAAAATATATAGACGTTAGCACATTGCATTATCAGGTGGACAAACTAAAAAAAATGACACATACGTTGTCATAAGCCGGAGAATATCTTGTGCACGTTGATCACCAGATCGCTTGTGTACACCATATAGCTGGCATGAGACAACATATGTGAATTTCATATCAGCCACTGCTTGACATTGTGCCCAAAGAGACCTCTCTCCCTTCATCTGATCCTCGTTTAACTCAATAGCCTTATACCCCTCCAACAAATCTGTTCAACATAGAAAAAGTTAACTTATAAATTCAGGTTAAACGGCATCTAGGATTTTATATGTAACTCAAAAAATTCTGAGATACTAGTCAATTACCATCATCCTGGGCCATATCAAGGAACGACTGAAGTTCCAGAGCTCTGCGGTAATACATCATCCCTCTCACTAGAAATTAAACAACACATTAATCCATCAAAGGTATGAACAAATCGTAAAGGAGTCTTACTAGAAATTGTTAGACTGAAAGTTTAGGGAGAGGATTTAAGAGAGGAGGGGGTAAGATAGAAAACATTGCAAAATTAACTAAGAGATCTCTTTTATCCTCTTGTGCACTCATCAAAGATCAACTCCATACCTGTCCTTGTTAACGTCTGCCCTCTATATGAAGCCCAATGGCGGAGTTTTTCTTCTAAATCAGGAGACCATTTAAACCTGAGGTCGTCCTCACTGGTACAATCCACACGCTCAATGAAATTGAGCCATTCATCTGTATGCCACCATCACTAGTTCAGTGGAAAAAAACAGAGAAAGAACCAGAAAAGGAGAAAAAAATTACTAGCAGATGATCATGTGATTAACACCAAAAAAACTAAATAAATCGAGTCAACAAGCAAACCTGGATAAATTTTCTGCAAATAGAACAGAATGGAAACACCATCTTCATTTTGTCTATCCAAATCATCTGATGAGAAAAGGACCTCTTCCGTGTAGTATGGGGTCAAGACACTATAGTAAGAAAGATCAAGAAACAAGTCACCAACCTCTTCTAGTTTATAAAATCTCTAAAAAATTCAACCATATTCCATAGTCCATGTTTTAAGTAAATTTGGATAAGCTACACATACTTACATTTAATGTTGTATCCTACTAGAATTATCCAACAATTGCTTGTTCTCCCGTTCTATATTGTTTCTTGTTTGCTTATTCATAAAAATATTCCGAGATTGCTTTCATTCGTTAAGACATTTAGTGGGTAATACTATATTGATCCTTTAGTTCATGCTGTGTAATGTTCTTTTTTCTTAGGGAAAAGGGCCAATTTAGCCCCTAACTATTTGAAATGGACAACTCTGTCCTTCATTTTGTTCTTGTCCTATAAGTGCCCTCGCAGTCAGCCAAGTTGCTCAAAAATGCCCTCCCACTAAAATTTTGGTTTGATTAGGAGCTGGGTTTCTGAATTGGATAGAAAAACGTTACTGATTTTTCTAAGTTTAATTTGATTTTTTCTCAAAATTTGCTCATAACTTGACTTACGAGAAAGAAAGCATGTTTCGGACTTTCGGTGCTGTGGGCATTTCCATGAACAATGAATTGGAGAAAAAAGATATTCGCCTCCTAGCTTCTAAGTTGGACGGTACATCCATTGCCGACTCCTTTACTGTAAGCAGCAAGTACAACCTTTTGATCTGTGGAAAATTGAAAACAGTTACAAAAAGAAAATGAACTCTAATAGCAAACATATCTCCGTCAACTTGACCTACTTTCTCTTTCCAAGCTTCTGATTCAGGAGTAGGAAATTTGATAGCTCCGGCAGAAGCAAATAACTGATATTGCTGATCAAGAGGAACCATTCCTTCATATCCTGAGACTCCATGGATGGAATCTACCAAGCTGTTTGGTTGAAAAGAAAAAAGTCCAAACAAAATTTATTTGTCACATTCACGAATAACGTGGAAGATTAACACTTATAGGCAAGAGAAAAACCTTGATACATGATCTTCCATCATTATATCTCGCGTAACAACTTCTAACATGTCCTGGAATAGAAGTACAACTTGATCCCTGTCCTCCTGCCTATTGTCTAGCTGTAAAAACAAAACAAAAAATCAGTTTTAATTAAATATCCCGGTTTATCAGTAAGATAAGTTGGATGGCTAGAAATATCCATAAAAATGACTATGAAAAGAATACAACGAGAATGGACTTGAAAACCTACCAAGTACTTGATAAGCTTAACAAACAGCTCATATAGACTGGGAAGAGCACTCATCTTGAGTTCACTAGTTAAGTCACCAGCCTCAATATGCTTGTCAACTTCTGAAAAGATATACTCTATAACCCTGAATAACACACAGAGAATTTACAAGTGAGGAAAGCTATCGGAGCAAAGGAATGGCAGAATAAGTCACTATAATCTAGCAGAAACTTACTCCTTCTCACGACGACCAGAAACCAACACTTTTATCACATTGCGAAATGAGGCATAGCACTCACAAACAGCAGATGACATATAAGGGTCGGCCTCTATCCTCTTTTTCAGCTCACGGTCCTTTCCATTGCTATCCTTAGCCATATCCACTGCTATAGGGATCTATTCATACAATTTGAATGAGTCAGAAATCAAGTGAATAAAAAGGAAGATCAGCTACTGACTGTTAGATGAGGGCATGAAGAATAAAAAATAGTTAATCCAATAATATCTCAATATGAAAAAAAACTAAATATATAGAGGATTATGTCAAATGCCATTGTGAAATAGGTCTCGTTTAGTGCCAAACTACAGAGCAAAATCTTTTACCAATGCAGCAAGTTTAAGACCGAAACAAAACAAAAATGAAAAAGGCATAACCTTGCTAGCAAGCAAAAATGGCGGCCACTGCACAAGATCCAACTCACGATCAGCCCAGTAAGGAACAAGCAAAAGGTCCATCTCACTGAAAATGAATGCAAAGCATAACAGTAGTAAGTAAATGCATAGCTTTGATTACACACCCAAAATAAGGGCGGTGGAATGGAAAAATCATGTGTGTAACATTTCAAATTACCGATTGCTAATAAGATCTTCCTCCCTAAAACTTGTTATTATTTTATTCCACAACTGAGCAAACCTTGCAGCTTCCTTTTCCTTGTTGGACGGCACCTAATATACGATCACATGTATACAAAGTTCAAGTTAACTTCCTGATCACTTCCTTTTTAATTTTGTTCCATGCTGAAATAAATCCAGATATTCGATATTGCAGACGAAAACATGGAAGAAACCTAACCCTGTTGAACTTTCGGGAAAATGTTGCTTTTAGTCCTTTCTTTTTTGGTTGGTCACCCTTTTCCTCCGGTATCAAACAGGCATTAAAGGCACTTGGCAAAGACTGGAACCTAGACCTCAGCATTCCTAAGGTTCGAATCTGAAAGCAAGACAAGAAATTAGAGTCCAATAAAAAGCACATCTAGTTCTATTAGCTTATCAACCTATTTTGTTAGAATTTGCAGAAGCAGCTTATACTTACAGACTAAGCAATCTATATTATGTTCATTGTTTAAATTATAATCAAACATAAATTAAGACAAAAGACCACAGAAATGAAGCAGTTAGACACCAACCTCTCCAAGCCTACGAAATGCTCCATAAATACCACCGAATAGTGTGGAGAATATGGCATACCATATCTGAGCATCCATGAAATAAACCTACAATGAAGTAAATCCAACCAGTGTATTAGCTTAAACTGGAATAAACTACTAGTGATTACACCATGCCTCTGTTAAAGATTATCCGAACGAAGGAGGAGAATCGTACAAGGATAACTGGAGCCCAAAGAGCGATAACAACACCAATGTTGCTGCTTGCTGCAAATCAAAATAGCCACATTAGGACCACGAGCAGAAGGGCGTAATATCAAATAGCTCAAAGTTCAAGTCAAGTTCATTACCGTGGGGAAAAAACTCATGCCACTGATAAGTGGTAATGTGGACATTCATAATCTTTTTTGTTGGATCCACTAAAGGCTTTATCTGTAGCAAACAACTTTTCATTGTCAATATAACTCGTAAAGCAGGCAACTTCTGTGAATATACAATCTTGATTCGTACTTAACAAAAGAAAGTCAAATACCAATTCATAAAACACTATAAGTAGGAGTAGGACAAAAGTGTCTCCAGAGTAAGAGTGTAAAACAATAGCAGCTATTGGCTAGCACGTAAAAAGCTGATGCATATTACAACTCAATCTTCTAATATGATAGTGACATTATCCTACCTAGAACCTAATATACCTAACGACAAATACAATTAATAAATGAAACAATGTGCTTCTAAATTATATGACTTGCTTTTGACAAACTAGAAGGTAAGAGCTGGCAACAGAAGAGGAATTACCTCTACGTAGAAACTGAATGCTAGTTTTGTCGCAATTAAAAGTACCCAGAACATAGTGTATCTGAAATTTAGAATAAAAATTAATCAGATATAAAGTAGACCCATCGACATGAAAGTTTAAATGCTTAGACTTGGTGACGTCTTACTTGAACAAAGAAAAAGTGCTCTCATGCATTCCCCTACCAACATAAAGCCGAGGCTGCAATTGACAATAAAAGTCGTATCAGATTTCTAAACAGACCAATAAGTGCTCTTAAAAATGTACAAACAAGTCGAAAAAAACATGTACCTGTGACCACCACATCATCAGCATCACAATTTTGTAGTGTGATCTCTCTAGGAATCGACGGACGAAGGGAAAAAGAAAGAGCAGGGCAGCGAGCATATTGGGCGACAAGTAGATTACCACAGCTAGTATAAACAGTGAAGGAGAATTTGAGTTGTTGCCAAACCAATTTTTAATGGTTTGGGCAAATGAAGGAGGATTTTCCCATGTATAAGCATATGTAACAGGTAAAATGACCACCCAAGCAGCTGCTGATATGACCTTCAATATGTATCGTAGTTTAACATAGAATGACATGCTGTGCCTAGCTTTCCAATTAAGAACCACATCAAGAGCGGCTGCAACAGTTTTAAGGCAAGTTATTATGTAAGAATAGTGCCGCAACAAATATCAGAGCACTGCTCTAGGGATCACCAAAAACAATAGCCATCCACATAAACAAATAACTTTTTGATGAGACTTTTTACCATTCACAACTGCCTGTGTGCAATCAAACCATATTTGTATGGGTTAATACACATTTCACTGGAGAAAATATCTTTTTGCAGAGCATCAAATGCTAAAAAACTTTTTTTAATAACGGCGTTGTGCTAGGTCTTTTTACCTCCACTAACACAGCTAGCAAATACGCTTAAGCAAATAGAAAGGATTCACCTATTGTCGCATCCAAATAACATTTATCATAAATTATGTTCAGCAAATTGTTGCTAGTAGCTCATAGTACTTTAGCTTAACCAAAAAAACACTTAAGCTTTGTCTCAAAAGTACAAAGAAAAATAATCCTTCATTTATATCCAATCACTTGCTGGAAACATTCCAATTTTATCATCCATAAAAATTGCACCAACCATGTAGTAAAATATTAGTGCAGCAAGATGGGACAGAAGGTAGCAAACTTTGAAAGAGCTTCAATTGTAATATAGTTTGCTATGCTGCAGAAAAGAGAAATGAATTTTACAAACCTTGCCCAAGCTTCAAAACTGCAGCTGTTATAAACACACTCAATACTTTCTTGAAAACATCTGAAGTGAAAACCATGCTCAGCTCTCCTGAACCATTCCAAGCAATAATTATCATTGCCTACACACAATCAACAATACCTTGTCAAATTATAATTGTCAAGTACATAAAGATTAAAGATAATGGACAACCTAGCCATGGTCACAAAAAGAAGGAAGTACCTGTAAGCACAATATGAAGAAGCTCCACATTCTGTCAAAGCTCCTAAAGATATGCAAATATGATCGTATCTCAACGAAATTAACTTTCCCCACCCAGCGATCTCTAGAATGGTTGTTTTCCTGAATTTCACAATTAACTTTATATAATTAGTTCATGAGTTTATATCATCAGGGATAAAGTTCTATTGAACATCTGAAAAACAGAGGATAATCTGATGCATTAATCACGTAAGCTTATGGGATAGAGCACAATGACATTGGTACTGTAACACCATATAGTAAAGAAAACTACAATTTCATAGGGATGGAGGCATGAAATGCTAAATAAATTGACAATGCTGGAAAAACAGTGAAATGCACATAACATGGTGTTATTAAGATGACTTCTGCCGCTAAAACATTACCCCATTTCTCTCAGCACGAAGTTCTTCCACAGGGAGGCAAAAGAAATCAGCATCAGCGCGCATGGGCCAACCTAACCTGAAGCAGTCCACTGACCTACAGTTGTATGCGTAAAGTCAAAAATGAACGAACTATTGATTAACTGAACCAGAAAAAAAAAAACAGAAAACGGAAAGATTGACTACCAAAAGTATTCATTTAAATCATCATAGTTCCTCCACTGTGAATGCTTTGCTTTTCCTCTTCTGCTCCTAGCAGCTTCCTGAAAATGACAGAAAAGGGCATAGAAAGAATTTCCCTCAAGTTCTAAAGAAAGGTAAAAATACCAAAACTAGTTCTTTTTAATACAACAGATTGAAGAGGAAAAGATAGCTCTGAAATGCAACTAATACCCGTGCAATCACTTCATAAATAGGAGTAACAACTTTTCTCAAGAAAGCCTCCTCTTCCCCTCCATAAGCTGGCTTCACATTCTCACCGGTCATGGGACTAACATTGCCAGCTAGCATGCCATAGAGTTCAAATGCCATCTATATGAGAAACCTATGTGTGAGATCCAAATGCATTAACGTAACAAGAAATATCTGAAGCATATTATAAAAGGTAAATTGTAACAAAAATACAAACAATTGACCAAAGCAGCTGAGAGGCTGGCAGATAAATCCAACATACGGTGTTGATGAAAATGAAATGTACCATGGTAAATCTTATTTAACCCTCTTGACAAGTAGAGTAGCTAGTTTATGAAATTATACTCTCTTCTAGATTTACGATTATTACTAAAGCTTTTTCTTATAACCTTGCGTGTTACTCATATCACAAAGCAGCAACCTTCCACACCACCAAAGAGTAAGAAAACTCCTTGAACTGCTAGCAGAAGAAAGATTTAACATGTGAGAGAACTATTTGATGAAAGCTATCGCCGTGTAAGTACGAGCGCTTTACAGCTTTGCTCTCATCCGAGATCCAGCAACAAAGAACCCACTAATAACATCAATGTCGACTTCTGCATATTTATTTGTGATGAATTCAAAAAATAAGATAAGAAAAAGAATCTATATGTTCTTCAAATTTGCTCAGATTTCGAGAAACATTAAAAACTATCCATTAAGTTCTTAAAACATAAGCACTTCTAAAAGCTTACATGATGGTAAATGTAGCATAGGCATTCTGGCATGAATCTTAAATTTGCAGCTTCCCCCCATATGAGAAGATACAATCCCATGTATAATAATTTACGCTGCTGTACTTCCTGTTGTATGGTTGGCAACCTACAATTTTGACAATTAAGAAAAGATCAACACATACAAACGCAAGATGAGCTTAATTTGCAAAGTATTCGGCTCTTTGCTACAGACAAACACATCTACAAGAGATGCATAAGGAAGCTACAGGCACATGTTATCTTGTTCTGAAGTACAAAGCATCAAAGATGCAGACTTCTATTCTATC
Organism: Nicotiana undulata; assembly: GCA_005239495.1. Taxonomy (NCBI): domain Eukaryota; kingdom Viridiplantae; phylum Streptophyta; class Magnoliopsida; order Solanales; family Solanaceae; genus Nicotiana; species Nicotiana undulata. Next base: position 43,812 of record ML290575.1, on the reverse strand, counting down.
TACTTTGATAGACAACAATCAAGAAAAGAACTTAGATGAAAGTATGAGATATATTAGCTGTTTTCCTAAATATCAGAATTTCACTTCAAGTGTTAATGTCTGTAGGCAGTAGGAGATAACCATTTCAAACATTTAAAGAGAAGCTCCTCACCATAAACTGCTTTTCCTGTCCAAATATTTGCACCATTTCTTGTAGTTTTTGAAAAGCTTCTTCATGACTTCATTCAAAGCACGCTCATCCAACTACGCAAAACAACACAATGAACAAGGGAAAAAAAACATTATTGATAGGCAACTAGGGAAAATTGTAAGAGAGGGATTAAGCACATATTATCTGCAGTAACTTCTTGTAACTCTTGAAGCCTCCCCCCATGCACCAGTCAAAGCAGATCAATCAATCGAAAAAATTCAAAACACAAAGTATCTCTTCATATTCTTGTTATGGAATCCATCCTTTAACTCATTATATTAACATCTGCGTCAGTAGAACATTTAACAATTCCATTTGCTGAGCATAAAGGATTGACTACACATTGGGATTATTGAATTACGGTTCTCATCCACTTTAATGCATACTAGCATTAACTGCAGCGACCTATTGTTGTTCTTTTGAGGGCCAAAATAACATCAGGAAAGTAATGGGTCAAAAAAGCCAAGTGAGGGTACTGATTTTGTTGAGAAGACAGTTCCTCCAAAAGTTCAAAACATGGAAAATAGCACACGAAGTTCAAAATTTGCTAAACATGGAGCTATGGGACTTAAGAAGCGGCAAGCAAGGAGACAAATACACAGCAGATATCTACTTTCAATGTATTTATACTTTTCAATACAAGGAAGACAGGGTTTTTTTCCTTTTATCAAGCACATACATATTTCTTCAGCAAAACTAGAATCAGGTGTGGCAAAGAACATTTGTTGCAAAATAAGTATATAACAAGTGGAAATAACTCTTTGAGCTTTAGTAAAAACATGCTACCAAATTAAACAGCAACCAAGTAGAAATACACTTTTTAAGCTTTAGTGAATTTAGCAACTCAAAAATACATTATGTTTTTTAACAGTCTCAAAGTACTAATTGAGAGTTACTATGCTAAACATCTAGTAGTCTCTAACTGTCAGCAGGCAAGCAGATTTAAACAATGCAATCAAATTTAAGACTCCTATTAAAGATTGAAGAATGGCAATCTTTCTTGACCAAGTACGTCAATCCTCTCAACTAAAAGCATATTTATCAGTTGAGGGAAATTTTGATCGCTCATCAATAACAGAAAGCAGTATCATGTCCCAAACCTTAGGTTGCTGGTCAGGCTTTGGATACTGGCGTATGTGTACATTTGCAAGTAGCAAAATGAGATGCTCCCTCTGATTTGCAATATTATCTTTCTGCGAAGCAATTGACAAAAAAATGAGCTCAATAAAGCATATTGATTTTCATCCTAACTGAGATAATCTTTCTTCTAAACCTCAAAAGAAGTATGAAATAGCATGAAAATAACACTGAGAATAAAAACGAATTGCTACCTGAAACCCAAACATTGCTTGAAGCCAATCAAGAATATCTTCATCTTTCTTCTTCTTGTAATCCTTAGGCCATGGAAGACCTCTTGTACTTCTGAGAGCGTAAACAGCAGCCTGAATCTGTAAAAGGAGGAGGGAGAAGTTGTTAAAGCAATAAATGTGAAAAGAGAAAGGCAAAGGTAAAGAAATGCATCTGCAAATACAAACCTCAGGAAATCTCATAATTGCCTGATTTACACTATCAGGATCCAAAGGAAGAATATTATAGGGGACTAAAATCTGCGTCTTCTCAGCAACTTTATCATGAGCTTCCAAAATCTGGGTAATGGACAATCAATAATCCACCACACACAAACAAAACAATGTTATAAACAAGGAAAAGCAGTAGAGTTATGGTAAGTCAAAGCTAGAGCTTGTAAAGTCAACAGAAAAAGAAGGTTTAGCAACAATTTCGTTGAAAAATACTCTCATTCTCACCTCACGGTCGACTTCTACTGCTTGCGTCTGGTTAACTGCTTTCAAAACCTCAAAGAGTACGTTTGCAGTTTGGTAAGCCTTAGTAAGTTGTGCACTGGAAATTATTTGAAAAGATGAGATAAACAACTTTCAGTATAACTAAAAGCGAGAAAGAGACCACTATGAGAAGGCACAACAAATCTCTGACAAGGGTGCAAAAGACCCACCGGTCTGCTTTCTCAGCAGCATTTTGCAAAGCTTGAATGTACTTTTTGTAGTAATGCTGGTAAAAGCTCTGCATTTCACGTGCATCACTTTTTTTAACCCTTCCAATCAAGGTTGGATCATTTTCCTGAAAAGTAAATTAGTTACAGACTTAGATGTATTACAAATGGGCCCAAACATATCTCAGGTCTTCAATTAGAACTGATTAATGATCACTCACAAAGCAGAAAGCAAGAAATCGCACTGGGAAAAGAAAGAACAAAAAGCAGGAATAGATAAGCAAATATTGGACAAGGATAGAATGGTGATCGCCCTAAAATAATGGCACATGACCTTTTAAGTTGGACTTCCTAAGTAACATCTAAAGGGACGTTAGAAAAGAAGTGTCTACAAGAGTAAACTGCTAACTCATAAGAACTTTAACGACATGGAACAAATGCATACAAAGAAAACCCACTACCACAAGTAAACTTCATAGGAGAAAACAGGTTGAACAGAAAATATTGTCTTGAGCCAACCAACCATAAAACATGTCATTGACATATTATTAGGGAAAGAAAAAAAAAATGCTTGGCCACTTACCCTTTCAAGCCGCTGCAGGAGGGATGTTTTAAATTGCCGGACACCACGTCCACTAGAAGTGGGATCTAACCGATGAGCTTTCTCAAAAGCATAAAACCGACCTACAACCAGAGTAATGAGTCTGAATGTTAGAATAGAGAACTAGAAAGCATGTCTGTATAGGATCATGTCCATGCCCAGAATTTGACAATAACAAGATGAATAAGGTCACATTATCCAAATTAACTTGAACTATTTTCCTCTTTAGAAGTTTGTAATTTGTAAAGCTTTAATCAAACCAAATATTCTACCTACTGAAATATAACCATCTTCAACTTTAATTACAAATTACCCTCATATTTCAACTACTATTTAGACATTTTACCCAACTCCAACATCTTGTATTAATGATGATAAACAGTGGTTGCCAAATTTGAAGAAAAGAGTAAAAACAAAATGTTGATGCCATCCTAATTTAATATGAAGCTTAGTTAATGAGAACAATCATAAGGTAGTGTCGACTCTGCCTCCCCCAACCAACTCAACCAATTGAAGGCCAGAAATTCCATTTTTATGGTATGATGAGTGACCCCCCTGCTTCAAGTCCAATACCTTATTTCATGTCCTAATTAACATAACCAATTAACTGTCTCGTTTCTTTTAATTTGAGTGAGACCACCATAGGTAGCTTATTTTGAGTTTCCTTTGGCATCCCTAGGCCATGCGACTGTAACTCCTGAGCATTATCTTGAAATCAGTACATTTATAATCTTAAAATCACTTTGTCAAGAACTCTTGCTACACCATTCTGACCCATATTTTTGTTTAAACATTATGCATATCTTAGGACATATATTGAGCGTCATCTACAGTTTCAGCAAAAAGATACCAGTAAATCTTCAACCCATCAGAAGAAAAGAACTACTTCTAAAAGCTAAAGCCATCAAAATTTACAGACAATAAAGTTATTGAATTTAGGCTCTTCGCAACACCAGCCATTTGCCACCTTTTATGAATCACCCTACTACAAGTGCAACACCATGGTAAGAAGACAATATTAACATTAATATTACATTCCAAACGTGGGAATATTATTTGACCTTAGAAGATGCAATCAAACTGATTGCCCCTAGCATTGTCTGCCTGAAAGCATAACTCAGAAATCACATAGCAAACTCTCTCAGACAGCATTCTGGAGGACATTTTTCCTCCCATTTGATGTTTCTCAAGATAACTTGCCATTGACACACATTTGCCCATGATTGAATCTGTGAGTTCAATTTTTTTTAGTAAAGTAATCTGTCAGTTCTAACTTTAAAATCATTTTCCCCTAGCATTGTTTGACCTTAGAAGATACAATCAAACTGATTGCCCCTAGCATTGTCTGCCTGAAAGTAAAACTCAGAAATCCCATAGAAAACTTTCTCAGACAGCATTCTGGAGGACATTTTTCCTCCCATTTGATGTTTCTCAAGATAACTTGCCATTGACACACATTTGCCCATGATTGAATCTGTGAGTTCAATTTTTTTTAGTAAAGTAATCTGTGAGTTCTAACTTTACAATCATTGTAACTGATCCAAAGAATGACTCTTCGTTCGTTGAATCATTAAATGGGATAAGAAGAATTCTAACTTGAACACATTTCTTGTTGTCGAACTTGTAATGAGAAATAAAGGGAGCATTACAGTTATCATGTTAGCAAAATGACTTGAGAATTTTTACAATTAAAGTTTCAAAAATGAATAACTATAGATGCTTAATTAGAAAACAAGAAACATTTCTAGTCTCAGGAACTCACAGAGATAGGCGACACGGGGGTTGCTGGGCTCAACTTCATTGGCAACACGAAGAATAGGAGCAATCTCCGCTAGAGACGATGGCACCACTTCACTATCAATCATTGACTCCCCAATGTTCCCCATCGTCTGCGTCCGTGTTATCCGCCGCTGCAGCGACGGCTCAGGGCCCCCTCTTGACGCCATTATAATTAACTTTCACGCCCTTATCTTCACTTAAAAGGTCTGAATACAAATTCAATGTGCAATCACATTAGCATCAGGTAAATAAAATTAAAAGCCTGAAAAAGAACACAAACAGACAACTGATACAATATCAAGTGATTTTCACGGGCATTAAGTGAAAATTAGAACACTTGAGAAAACACAAGAACGTACAGAAAAAACACACAATATACACAGACAACTTATACAAAAGAAGAAGAAAAAATTACCGCAAAAGACACATCTTGAACATCTATTTACATCCGTACAAAACACAGTTTTACAGGTACATTAATATCAAAACACCCAAAAAATTTACCAAAAAAACAGAAAAAAATTAAATTTGCAAGAAGATTGAAGAAAGAGAGAACAGTACATAATGAGAGCTAGATGGGCATATACTGTTCAGTAATAAGCAGAAAACACTAGGATTTATCAAAGTAAAATAAGCTAAAGAGCTGCATTTACCATTGTTTGTTAGTTCAAGAAATAGTGATCAAGATTTTTAATAAATAAAAAAGATTACATTTTTACCACCACATTAGCATAAAACCAACCGGAAAAAAAAACACCCACATACAAAAAAAGGTGAAAATTTGCATAAAGATTTAATTTTTACTAGCACATTAACATAAAACGAATAAAATGTACAGAAAACAAACACAGCCACATACCAAAAAGGTGAAAATAAGCAAATAGCAGATAAACAACAGGAGTTACCTAGCTAAAGAACTGCGTTTACCATTGTTTGTAGTGATCAAGTTTTTTTTAAAAAGATTAAATTTTTACCAGCACAGCAGCAAAAAAAACAAAAAAATGTACAAAAAAAACACACACCCACATACCAAAAAGGTGAAATTTAGCATAAAGATTCAAAAGAGAGAAGAATACATGGAAAGAGCAAGATGGGTATTTAGAGTTCAGCAAAATAAGCAGATAACAAAAGGATTTAACAAAGTAAAGAAGTGCATTTTACCATTGATTGTTAGTTCAAGAATGAGGAAAAGCAAAAGCTAGAAAGTTGAAGAGAATGAGCAAAACAAACCCTAGAGAGAGAGAGAGAGTGGGGTTTTGGGGAGGCTGAAAGTTTAAGCTACTTAGCAAGAAAGAAAGCAAAAGTGTAAAAATGGTGATGAGAGAGAAGAGGGAATATGGTTGGGGTAGTGAGAGTTGGGGGAGGGGGGTGGGTGGTGGAGCCAACGTTAAAGTAAATCAAAATTTGGAGTTTATTGTGAAAAGAGGGGACATGGGGTTAGTGGGGGCCCTCTGTCAAGTATCGAGGTGTATTTATGGAAAGATCCCAGTTTTTTGGTTATATTACTAATGTGACACTATCATTTGAATTATTTGGAGACAAAAAAAAATATTACTTCCTCAGTTACAGTTACTTTTTGTATTGAACTGCTCTATAGGACATTATTTCTTACTCAAAAATAATTTTGCTTATGCTCTTTATTTTATTTTTAATAAAAAAAATTATAAGCACACAAATATGATAACGCTATAAGTAGGAGTGTCAATTCATAAAATTTATAGCATATAATATTTTGGTTATTCTATTATGTGTACCAAAATTAATTTTTTCGAAATCGTCTCAATCGTATGGGATTCTCTTTGGTATAGGTACGGTTCGATTAATTTTTGGTATGTTTTAACGTGCGTACTTTTATATGACTTAAAAAACGTGAAAGAAAGCCAGAATATAGATTCATCAAATATTCTACAACAGCGTAAAAGAAACTAAGCAAAGATAAAGAAAATTATAAATCACACAAGTGGAAAGATATTAACCAAGCTGTGACTTAAGATTAAGTTTATAGAGGATTAAATATTCAAAATATATATATCTCTAAAATCATACGGAAGTAAACATATTTAATACATTGTAGTTTGTTACTCATAATTGTTAGAATACCTTGTGTCTTACTAGGAATATGCTAGACATAATTTAGTTTTAATAGGAGTAGCATAATAGGTTTGAAAATTAGATTTTAGTTTAATTACTTGTTGGCTTGTAACAGCTTCCACAATTCCAAGGCCCAAGGAAAACTTTCATGTTTTATTATTTTTAAATTTAAAATATAAATATATATTTTGGTATTTTTTAGATTTATTTTTCTTAAATTTAAAAACTTACCCATAATTATCAGTACGATTGTAAATTTATATAATTAAATTATGATTTTATTAAAAGAAATCTAGAAATCAGTTTGATACGGTATTGTTCGATCGATATAGTCGATTTTTAAATATTCATTAACACCACTAACCACAAGTTCAAAAATCTTATATTCATACAAATAGTATGTTAACCACGTGTCTCAAATCTTCGTTCTGAATCAAACTATATTACATATATTAGAATGCAAAAGTGAAAATTAGGGAAATAAATATTAGTAGAAATTGATTTGCTTAAGAGTGCTCCTTTTTTTTGTAATTATAGTAACGGCACTGACATTATCTTTGTGAGGTTTTAAAAGATTTTAGTCTTTTAATTATTTAATAAAATGTTTTCTTATTCGTATATTTGTAACTAGAATGTAGCATGTCGAAAAATATTAGGAGTAGTGATTATTATTTTCACTATCCTTTATGCTCGAGAATAAAGAAAAAGAAGAAGAAAATAGCATGATATCGATATGGCGTACGTCAGTAAAATAATACAGAATATGCTTTCGTCTAATATAATATGTTCATTCTCGTATTTATAATTGTTTATTAGTTCAAAACAAGAGTTTTTTTTTAAAGAGGATAACGTCTTAATGAATAGCTAAAAATAGGAAATACGAAGCAATTTGAAGTTTCAAAGTGACATTTTGATATCGATTGGCAATTTGAAAACATTATATGTATTCGAACGGTAATGCTAATGAGAGTGTAGTGTATATATAGTTTTTGAAAGTAGGCAGGAAGATACGGTAACAAGTAAAGTGCAGCATAATTATAGAAATAATCACAATTAGAATCCAATCAATGCAAGTACTCCTTCTTGAGAACGAAGTCCCCAATTTTGAAGTGTCTGAGGTGAGCTTTCCGGTTGTAATAATGCTCTATGATTTGTTTTTGAGCTGCCATACGTATCAGCGCGGCATCTCTTCTTTGTTCGAGCAAGTCCAGATTAGTTCTCAACTCGTCGTTGTTTGTATCTTCCGTGGCTGTTGTAAACCTTATGCTTGGTTCGCCAATCTCCATCGGCATTAAGGCTTCTGAGCCATAAACAAGCGCGAAAGGAGTTTGGAAAAAAGGGGGGCACGACAACTGGGGGATTCAGAAAATGTCAAGGAAACTCGCATCAGCGTCCATTTATCATCGTCAGAGAAAGAGGAATACATACAGTTCTTGAAAGAGTATGAGGACGTATTTGCATGGTCGTACGACGACATGACTGGTCTGAGTACATCCATTGTGGCTCACAAGCTGCCGACCAATCCAATGTGTCCACCGGTAAAACAAAATCTCAGAAAGTTCAAGCCTGGCATGAGTTTGAAAATTAAGGAAGAAGTCACCCAGCAAATCAACGCCAAGGTTCTTAGGGTAGTGGAGTATCCGACATGGTTAGCTAATATCGTGCCAGTGCCAAAGAAGGATGGGAAGGTTAGAGTCTATGTCGACTATCGGGATCTCAACCGGGCCAGTCCAAAAGACGATTTCCCTTTACCAAACATACACATCCTGATTGACAATTGCGCCAAGCATGAACTACAGTCATTCGTGGATTGCTTTGCTGGATACCATCATATTTGGATGGATAAGGAAGATGCTGAGAAAACGGCTTTCATTACGCCGTGGGGAGTATACTGCTATAAGATGATGTCGTTCGGCCTGAAGAATGCTGGGGCCACCTATATGAGAGCTATGACCACTATCTTCCACGATATGATACACAAAGAGATCGAGGTATATTTGGATGATGTTATTATCAAGTCCAAGAAAGCTACCGACCACATAGAGGATCTGAGGAAATTCTTCAATAGGTTGCGGAAATACAATCCGATACTAAACCTCGCAAAGTGTGCATTCGGGGTTCCTGCTGTGAAATTGCTCGGGTTCATTGTCAGCCATCGAGGGATAGAATTGGATTCGTCAAAGGTCAAAGCCATCCAATAATTACCACCACCAAGGAACAAGAAAGATGTGATGAGTTTCCTGGGACGCCTTAACTACATCAGCCGATTCATAGCCCAGTCCACAGTCATATGTGAGCCGATCTTCAAGATGCTGAAAAAGGATGTTGCAACCAAATGGATCGATGATTGCCAAAGAGCCTTCGACAAAATTAAGGAGTACCTGTCAACACCGCCAGTCTTGGTACCACCTGAGCCAGGTAGACATTTTCTACTCTACCTTGCAGTATTAGATGGAGCTTTCGGCTGCGTTCTGGGGCAGCACGACTAGACAGGAAGAAAAGAGCAAGCCATATATTATCTGAGTAAGAAGTTCACTCCATACGAGGCTCGGTATTCTCTATTGGAACGTACCTGTTGTGCTCTAACTTTGGTAGCCCAGAAGCTGAGGCCATACTTATGTGCATACATGACATATCTCATATCAAGTATGGATCCCTTGAAATATATCTTTCATAAGCCCATGCCCACTGGCAAGCTGGCCAAGTGGAAAATCCTGCTGAGTGAGTTCGACATTGTCTACGTGACTCAGAAAGCAGTCAAGGGACAAGCATTGGCTGACCATCTCGCTGAGAATCCCGTGGACGTTGAATACGAACCCTTGAAAACGTATTTTCCCGATGAAGAGGTATCATTCATAGGAGAAGACATCGCAGAACCCTGTGACGATTGGAGAATGTTCTTCGATGGAGAGACAAATTTAAAAGGAGTCGGCATTGGAGCTGTCCTGATATAGGAAACTGGTCAACATTATCCGGTATCTGCTAAACTCAAATTCCCTTGCACCAACAATATGGCGGAGTACGAAGCCTGCATCTTAGGGCTCAACATGGCCATTAACATGAATGTTCAAGAGTTGCTAGTAATTGGTGACACATACTTGCTTATACATCAGGTACAAGGAGAATGGGCTACTAAGAATTCCAAGATACTGCCGTATCTGCACCACGTGCAGGAACTAAGGAAAAGGTTCACGAAGATAGAATTTTGGCATGTCCCCAGAATCCAAAACGAGTTCGCCGACGCATTGGCCACTCTATCATCCATGATACAACACCCAGATAAGAATTCATTGATCCCATCCCGGTGAAAATCCATAGCTAGCCAGCCATCTTACTGTGACCATGTTGAAGAGAAAGCAAACAGAAAGTCGTGGTTTAATGATATCAAAGAGTATTTTTCAAAGGGAGAGTACCCAGAGCTTGCAAATCATACTCAGAAATGCACGCTTCGGAGATTATCCAACAACTGCGGAGGAATCCTGTACAGGAGGACTCCCGATTTAGGATTATTGAGATGTGTTGATGCAAAGGAAGCCTCTAAATTGCTTGAAGAGATTCATGCTGGGACTTGCGGCCCGCATATGAATGGATTTGTTTTGGCCAAGAAGATACTTAGAGCCGGTTATTTCTGGATGACCATGGAAACAGACTGCATCCAGTATGTCCGAAAATTCTACCAATGTCAGGTACACGCAGATATGATAAAGGTACCTCCAAACGAGCTCAATGCAACAAGCTCACCTTGGTCGTTCGCCGCATGGGCCATGGACGTTATTGGACCGATCGAGCCTACCTCCTCCAACGGACGCATGTTCATCCTAGTAGCAATTGATTACTTCACTAAATGGGTCGAAGCAGCATCTTACAAAGCAGTGACTAAGAAAGTCATGGCATACTTTGTCCGTGACCGTATTGTTTGTCGGTTCGGAGTTCCAGAATCAATCATCACCGACAACGGTTCCAATCTCAACAGTGACCTGATGAAAGCCATGTGCGAGACCTTCAAAATCCAGCACAATAATTCCCCAGCTTATAGACCTCAGATGAATGGAGTTGTAGAAGCCGCCAATAAGAACATCAGGAAGATATTGAGGAAAATGGTAGAAAAGCACAAGCAGTGTCATGAGAAGTTATCATTTGCCTTACTGGGATATCGCACCACAGTCCGCACATCAACCGGGGTGACCCCTTACATGTTGGTTATGGTACCGAAGCTGTCATTCCTGCCGAAGTTGAGATTTCATCCTTAAGGATCATACAAGAAGCTGAGCTCAGCGATGCAGAATGTGTAAAGAGTCGTTACGAGCAACTGGCCCTCATAGACGGAAAAAGGATGAATGCAGTATGTCACGGGCAACTTTATCAGAATAGAATGACCCGAGCTTTCAACAAAAGGGTCAAGCCAAGACAGTTCACACCGGGGCAGCTGGTGTTAAAGAAGATCTTTCCACATCAAGAGGAAGCCAAAGGGAAATTCTCTCCCAACTGGCAAGGTCCGTATATGGTTCACCGAGTATTGACAGGATGAGCTCTTATACTTGCAGAAATGGACGGAGAAGTCTGGCCAAAGCCAATCAATTCATATGCAATCAAACGCTACTATGTGTAACCCTTTATGCGTTTATCAATGATATAAATTGAACTACGCCTGAACTGCTTCCCGTTTAAGAGGGTATACGGAGGCAACCCTATGGGTTCGGTCACAATTCAATAAAAATTTATTCCTCCCCCCCTCCCCGTCATTGGAAACTGGGGCAGAATTTTGAGGAGGACCCTCAAAATTCCGAGCAGGCTCAGCCGATCGACGCATGTGCAACAGTCAGAATCGTCAACCCATCAAACTGGGGCAAAATTTTGAGGATGACCCTCAAAATTCTGTAGCATGAGAGGTTGCAATGTCTTGAACCGTGTCACGGTCGTCAGTTCATCTAAACTATTTTAAAATACATGTTTATACTATATCTTTACAAATCATGCATACTTACTATTGAAAATAGCTTTGTTTAGCAAACGCTACCGCGATGATACGAACAGTATCATTAGATCAAGCCGAACGAAGCAAAGTCATCGGGGATACGAACCAACCTTCCCCATTTACAGAACTCACGATTTTTCTTTGGATGCAGGCACGAAGATTGCGAAAGCTCAAATTTTACTGTCCGCTCAAATGACGAATATTGTTCAAAATACGATTCTCAAAGCCATCACACTTGCCGACATGTATTATCAGCACAAACAAACAACGCTCCGTAGTCACGATGCTCACAACAATTAAAATACCGCAACCCGTTATCAACTAAGAATCTCTACTATCATTTACTTAATCTTGCATAAGGCTACCTTTCTGCCTTTCATTTGCATAAGGCTACCTTTTTGCCTTCCGAGACTAAGCTATGTCTCCATCTTCATGAGGTTAAGTTCTACCTCCATCTGCATAAGGCTACCTTTCTGCCTTCTGAGACTAAGCTCTATCTCCGTCTGCATGAGGTTAAGCTCTACCTCCATCTGCATAAGGCTACCTTTCTGCCTTCCATCTGTATAAGGCTACCTTTCTGCCTTCTGAGACTAAGCTCTGTCTCCATCTGCATGAAGTTACGCTTTACCTCCATCTGCATAAGGCTACCTTTCTGCCTTCCGAGACTAAGCTTTCTCTCCATCTGCATGAGGTTAAGCTCTACCTCCATCTGCATAAGGCTACCTTTCTGCCTTCCACTTGCATAAGGCTACCTTTCTGCCTTCCGAGACTAAGATTTGTCTCCATCTGCATGAGGTTAAGCTCTACCTCCATCTGCATAAGGCTACCTTTCTGCCTCCCACTTGCATCGGACTACCTTTCTACCTTCCACCTGCATGAGGCTAAGCTATGCCTCCAATTTACCCTTTTCATCGAGACTAAGCGCTGTCTCAAGCACTATTTATTTCGCCTTTCTTTCGGGCTAAGCTCTGCCTCTCAATTTGCAAGACTAAGCTATGTCTTGTCCACATCATATTATTGCACTTCATGGGCTGAAATATCGCCAACCTGTCCAAAGGCGCCATCGTTCAGAGGCACCATCTTCATGGTCCGAGAACACCATATCATGGCCTGAGGATCTCTCTCAATTTTGCATATCATTATTCAAAGGCGTCATCGTTCGGAGGCACCATCTTCATGGTCCGAGAACACCATATCATGGCCTGAGGATCTCTCTCAATTTTGCATATCATTATTCAAAGGCGTCATCGTTCGGAGGCACCATCTTCATGGCCCGAGAACATCATTTCATGGCCTGAGAATCCTTCATCAAACAATTCATGGCCCAAGACATCATGGTCTGAGGACGTCATCCTTAACCGTCTGAAGACAACATTCATAGTCCGACGGGAACTTTGCATCATGTTTAAATTTACGCACAATATACGCTTGTATTGTCTTATTTGCAGGTAATCCGGCAAGTAACGACTATCCTAGCAGGAGCAGCCCCGCTCCAGTTCTCCTAACCATTACCGTAAATCGTTCACTCATCCAGCCCTATGAACCATTGACTGTGACATGCAACGAGACAACGCAACAAACGGACATTGATTCAGAAGAAGATGATATGCCTGACGAGATCGTCAAAGAAGTTGAGAAATTTGAAAACTGACCTAAGTCCAACCTGGACGAGACCGAAATTTTCAACCTGGGAGATTCAGAAAAGGTCAAGGAAACTCACATCAACATTCATTTGTCACCATCAGAGAAGAGGGAATGCACAAAATTTCTAAAGGAGTATGAGGAATATATTCGCATGGTCGTACAATGACATGACCGGTCTAAGTATGTCTATTGTTGCTCACAAGTTGCAAACCAACCCAATGTGTCCACCGGTAAAGCAAAAGCTCAGAAAGTTCAAACCTGACACGAGTTTGAAAATCAAGGAAGAAGTCACCAAGCAGATTAACGCCAAGGTTCTCAGGGTAGTCGAGTATCTGACATAGTTAGCCAACATCGTGCCAGTGCCAAAGAAAGATGGGAAGGTTAGAGTCTGTGTCGACTACCGAGATCTCAACCGGGCCAGTCCGAAAGGCTCTGCTGCTGAAAGGTAAGCTAGACTCCCCAAACTCTCGGCTCTGCGACTCAAAGCATCGACCACTACATTGGCCTTCCCCGGATGATACAAAATAGTGAGGTCATAATCCTTGAGAAGCTCTAACCATCTCTTTTGACGCAATTCAAGACCTTCTGCTTCATCAGATACTGCAGACTATGATGATCAGTGAAAATCTCACACTGCACTCCATACAAATAATGGCGCCAAATCTTTAAGGCATGAACAATGGCAGCTAACTCAAGATCGTGCACTGGATAATTCTTCTTGTGCACCTTCAACTGTCTAGACGCGTAAGCAATCACCCTACCGTCCTGCATCAATACCGCTCCGAAACCAACTCTAGAAGCATCACAGTAGACTGTATAAGAACCTGAATCAGTAGGCAAAACCAAAACCGGAGCTGTGGTTAATGCTGACTTGAGCTTATGAAAGCTCTCAAATACATAAGTTGAATTAAATACATCAATCAATTATTCAGTTTTCTCTTCTAAATTGAATGACTCATATATAAGAATTCTTTTTTATTGGATATCTATCACTATATAGTATATATGATGTTCCTTCTGTTTCAATTTTATTATTATTTCATTATTATTATTGTTGTTCAATGACTTTTGTCATTACCATATTTATTTTGCTTTATTTTTGCGACTACGGTGGTTTGAGTTTGTGGGTCTATTGAAAACGACGTTTTTTCCTGCACAATATAGGGTAAGGTTGCATAGACATCACCCGTAAATTTTACTTGTGAGATTTAACTAGATATTTTTTGTTGTTGTTATTGTGTTATTGTTTATATAAGAATTCTCTTTTTCATTACAAGGCTAAGTTAAGTTGTTATAATTTCAATTTTTATATAACCACCGTTACATAAAATAATTGATAACAATTTCAATTTTAACTTAAGCAACCACTTACTAAGAGGAAGAGTTCGGCAAAGAATTAGACGTAAAAAACACCATTAAAAGAGAAGATAAAAGAAGGAAAAGCTTAGTATGAACCACTTTATTACAATCTTTGAGCAAAAAGATAAAGAAAAATCACTTTATTAAATTTATATAGATTAAAAGTACTCTTATAAAGTCAAAAGTTGGGATTTTCCCCCGACAATTCATATGTATGCATGTTCTACAAGCAATCTTTGCCAAGTCATTGTATATATCTTCAATTTTAGAAATTAAAGTGTTTTGCAAATTGTTATCTTCTTCATAAAATATAGATTGATGTATTAGAGACCCGACTAATTCAAATTCGTCATATAAGGCTTATTAAATGCTTTCTAGCAATATTTTTTCTATACTAATTATTTAAACTCGACACCTTTAGTTAAGGATGAAAGTTTTTTATGCATTCGGTTATGAAATATATACTAGCTACTTATAGTATTGGTTGAAATGTCTCTATCAATCTTAGAATATGCAATAGAACTTATAGCATATTTGGTCAAGCTGCAAAAATCAGCTTATTTTGAAAAGTGTTTTTTTTTTCTTAAAAGTATTTTTAGTGAGAAACAATTTATATTTGGCTAATTAATTTAAAAATGCACTTCTGAGTATAATTAGTGTTTGACCAAACTTTTAAAAACTACTTCTAAATGTATTTTTTCTAGAAAAAATACTTTTGGAGATAAACTATTTTTTTTTTATTTCTGCAAAACTACTTCTTCTTCTCCTCAAAAGTATTTTTTTCTTCTAACAACTTAACCAAACACTTCAACTTTGAAAAAAAAATACTTATATGATTAAAGAAGTTTGGCCAAACAGACTTCAATGCAAATACCAAACATCGTGTAAACATGATTTTTGTCATAGTCATCCGCATGACTTATTTGTTTATCTACTAGTACTATTTAATTCTATTGATGTTAAACTTGTAAGAAGGGTCCATCTAGCCACCTTAGACAACTACGTACCAACGCAAATAACAAATTTGACACGAAAATATCCTACTTTCTAAGTCTTTATTTGGCATTTATTTTATTTTATTTGTTGTTATGCTCTTTAGATTTTTATTTGCTATGGAATTTATGTGTGTCTGCCAAAGTTTAAAAGTTCTTGATCATATTTTATAGGTAATTCATGAAAAGTTGAGATAAAAATTCATTCAGTAGGTCAAATTTTCATACTCTAATTAAGTCAGACTATTATATCATGAGGTTAAAATTTTTAATTATCATCTAAAACACATTATAAAAAAAAAAAAAAAAAAAAAAAAAAGAGGACAATGAAAAAATGACGTAAGGAAGATAATAATAAATAGAAAAAGGAAAAAGTGAGTTATGAGGCTATTTATGTAATAAAGTGAAAAAGTGGGGCTCATTTCAAACTCCTTTGTTGAAAATTCAAAAGTTGTATCCTTTTGATTTTTTCCAAACGAAAAGTTGAATTCGTAATCGTAAGTATCCAAGCGAATAGAGAAAAAAGGGTAAAAAGAAAATAATACTCCCTCCCGTTCAAAATAAGTGATTTTCTGATATTTTTTTAAATCTAAAATAAGTAATTTTTTTAGATTTTAAGAATAAATTAATTATTTTTTTCTATATTGCTCTTGGAGTAAATAATATTAGAATATGTGTTAGGAGTTTTATATAAGATAGTAAAAGTTAATATGATTAATTTCATTGTTAATTAATGATAAAAAGTAAATTTCTTAATCAGCGTAAAAACAAACAAAAAATCACTTATTTTGGATCGGAGACAGCAGTTCTTAATCCGTTTCAATTTTCTGTCATATATTTTGAATTGGTACAGTACAGAATTTAAGAAAACAATTCTAATTTTTTAATCTTAAATATAATATAATATTTGTATAGTTAATAAAAAAATTAAAATTTATGACCTTAAATATGCATTAATGTTTGTACAAATGTTAGATAAGTTAAGGGCAATATAATCGTTTAAAGCTCTTTATTTTTTTGTCATTTTAAACTCTTAGATCCTCGGATAATAAAGGGTATATAATGTCGGTTTGTTGGATTTTCGAGGTGCTTTTTCTGCGGTGGGGCCTACATTGATAATAATTTAATTTGTTAAAGGACAAATTTTACTCCCATATGGTACAACTAGTAATTCTATTTACATCAATTTTCGTACACATGATGTTAAATTAAAATAACTTTTTAAGTTAGCTAATGTAGAATCCTATGGTTAAGTTAACCAATTTTGTACATCCATTAAATGTGGGTAAAAAAATTTCACGTTTAATTTGCTTTTTGTAAAACTAGTTTTAATTTTCGTGTCAACATCAGGTAGAAGGGGCGGAGCTATCGTATTTGGCTTGGGTTTGGACGAGTCTAATAATTTTAACTTAAACTATATATGTATTAAGAAATTTATTAAATACTTTATTTGATCTATTTTAATTGATTTTTTTTGTTTTACATATATTAAACAATTTACCTTTTAACATTAATTAATAATAAAATTGACAAGATTAACCTTAATTTGTTCATTGGAAATATAACGAATACTCTTAAGTTCTTATTCTCAGGACATCTTTGGAAAAAAAAAGGTTAATTCCTTCTTGATATCTGAAAAAATCAAATATCGTGAACCGTAAAAAAGAAGCCAAAAAATCAAATAAGGAGCATAGGAGGAAGTATGTATAAATATCTAAATTACAAACCTTTAATTCTTGGCTTTGCCTTTCACATGAGGTAGATCTTGACGTTTGAGGATGGACTTGAGTATGCTAACGGGGCAAAAAGCCATGTTATCATACGACAAATTTCACTATACTTTTTTTTTTGGGTCAGAAAAGATAAAGACTTATATTAGTAAAATAAAACTATTAAAGGGAGACATTGGTAGTAGACCTAACATTAGCTACAGGTACATTATTACTACATAAAACTAAAGGTGGATCTCTAAGTAGATCCTGGCTAGGGGGCCACAGAAGGACTAACATTAGGTAGTGCTTGTGGTGAATTTACAGGTGATGGTAAAAAAAACAAGTCCTGACAAAACGAGTTGTGGTTGCTCCATAAAAGTTTGCTTGATATGCATCAAGTGCAACAGACGTTGGTGACAACAAAACAACATTATAGTATCTTCTACAGTGGTGCCATATTTGGCTAGTTGGTCAACCACCATGTGTTTACTCCATGTAAATATGCATGATAGGGTGATCATGCAGCCTGCTGAGTAAGTACCTGCAATCAATAAGAATGGGAGAGAGATTAGTGTTGTTATTATAAATGAAAGTAGCAACTACCTTGGCATCCAATTTAATTTTCAATGGCTGGAGGTTATATTGCAATGTCAGTTGTAAGTCACATAATAGTGCAAGTAGTTACATGTCAATGTTGGAGCTTGAGTAGGAGTGGCCAGTGCAGCCTAGTAGACATATGCCTACTGAATTTCGAAAAATGCCTTTATAACCATTGAAGTGTTTGGTCGAAGCCCCATCTATTTGCAGCTGGAAGGTTCCGGGTGCAACAGGGTGACATTTTAAATACATGGGGATTTTAGGTATATTTCAAGGTGTGGGGGAGGTCAGGTGGTAAAATTCGTGCTCGACCTATGATGGTTTGAGGATTTGGGTGTTGTTTTAGATTGTGAAAGGAGTCGGAGTTGCGAGTGAGCCATATATGTCATTGGCAAAATGGCAGAAAGGTGGAAGTGGGGAGGGAGTGCGGTAATGGCATGGAACTTGAATGTTCTATGGCATAAAGCCATTGTTGCCAGGAGGTAGGTTGACACAGAAGTCGTACTATATGTTGGTAGATATTAAGATTTGACCATAAGGCTTTGGCATTTGTACATTGCAGGAATATATGTTGAATGGTCTCTTCCTATTGGCAAATATGCCATAAGTTGTCATATGTGATGTTAATCTTATAGAGGTGAGTTTTTGTGGGAAAACGTTCATGGTTTAATAACCACAAGAAATGCAAGATATTCGGGGGAAGGTGCAACTTTCATAGCCAGTTGAATGAAACTGGTGGATGGTGTTGTAATAATGTGTTGCAGGAGGAATTAACAGTGAACATGGAGTTAGGAGTAAGGGCCCAGGTTATTATGTCATTTGGGATGGGATTGTGAGGGATGTAGATACTGCAAATTTGGTTTTCGATGGAAGGAGGAAGAGCAAAGAGAGGGAGGATAGGTCCCATGTTTCATTGATAATGAAGTTGGCAACGGATAGAGTATCTTCTCGATGAGTGAGGGTCCCACAAATAAGGGATCTGAGTTTCGTGTTTGGTTTGATCCATGAATCATGCCAGAAGTTGACAAATCTGTCGCTATATATTTTCTAAAGGGCACCCTTTTGACAAAGGGACCAACCTTGGAGGATATTGCGCCATATGAATGAGGAATGGGGAGGTCGTTTGATACTGGATTCGCATTATTAAAGATTACGGTAGAGGCCTAGAAAGAGGAAGGTGAGTGAAATAAACGCCACGCAAGTGCGGCGTATAGAGCTTTATTTTTAAAGGATAGTTTCTGTATACCCAATCCCCTTTGTGATTTGGGAGTACTGACGACATCCCATTTAATCGAATGTAATCGTTTCTTATGATCGGTTGTACCCCAAAGAAAATTGCGTTGGTAGCGTTTAAGATGCTTAATGATATATGGTGGTAGTTTGATGTATTGCATGACGTGGTTTGGTAGTGTGTTTAAGGTACTTTTAATGAGGGTGGTGCGACCTGCTAGGGTGAGGAAATTGTTTTTCCAGCCGGCCAGGCGTAGTTTAAAATTATCTAATAGAAATTGGAAATCCCGTTTTTCCAGCCTCTTAAGGAATATGGGAAAACCTAGATATTTTCCAAAGGACTTGCCTTCTAGCATGTTAAAAGATTGAAGTAGCAAAGTCCGACGTTGCTTATGGGAGAAGAATATCTTTGATTTGTTGAGGTTAATTTTCATACCGGACCATTATGAGAAATGACGAGGTGTATTGATGATGGTAGTGCAAGAAGTGGTTGAGGTGCGGGAAGTGAGAATGATATCGTCCGCGAAAAAAAAAAGATATAAGAAGAGCTGTAGGAGATAACGTAATAGGGTGCCATGAGTAATAGTCAAAAGCATTTTCAATGCTCCTAGATAGCATTTCCATACAATAGATGAATAGATATGGTGAGAGGGGGTCACCCTCACGGATGCCTCTGGAAGGGTATAACACATAAGTGGGTGTACCATTGGTCAAAATAGAGATTGATGAGGTAGATACGCACGACATGATTAAACTTATAAGGGGCGCGAAAAAATTAAAATAGGTAAGAGTATGTTTTATGAAAGACCATTCAAGACGGTCGAAATCCTTGTCAAGATCTAGCTTAAGAGACATTCTAGACTTGGTACCCCTCATAGTGCGGAATTTAGTGAGTATTTCATGTACAATGATAGCATTATCCGATGCCATTTTATTTTTTGGTATCTCGTTTGAGAGGTATGGATTTTTAAAGTATTGGTGTACTGTTGCTGCATTTTTAAAGTTGGGAATGAGGCAAAGATAGGTAGAATTTATATGTGATGGAATGGTGTATGGGTGAAAAGTTTGGTGACAGAGATCCAAAACAAGTTGTTTAATTTCAGTCCAATATTGTTGGTAGAAGAAAGGGTATAGGCCATCGGGGCCTGGTGCTTTAAGGGGATTGAAGGAGCGTAATGCTTGGGTAATTTCACTATCTTCTAGTGGTCTAGTAAGAAGTGTGCAAGCGTCAGACTGCAGGAAGTGGTGAGATGCCCTAGGGAATGTGTTATGTGAAGAGAAAGATTCCGTAGTAAATAGGGCCGTAAAGTGTTTCCAGAGTATTATGGATTAAAGGCGATTCATAACACCAATTACACGCTTCATTCTGTAAGGCGGAGATTTTATTTTTCCGACAACGATGAAGTGTGGCTAAGTGATAATATTTAGTGTTTGCGTCATCCTCATTTAGCCAGTTAATGCGGAACTTTAAAGCCCAAAATTCTTCTTGTATCTTAAGGATATGGTTGTACTCTTGCAGGATTTTGTAAGAAGGAGCTTGTGGGGTAATGACAAGAAGATTGTATACCTACAATTTTAACAATTATAGATCTTTTCTTCTTACAAAAATTACCAAAAGTGTGGGTATTCTACTGTTGGATGGTATGGATGAAAGAAGAAGCAGCTGGGAGGTGATCACTATTTTCCTTCCAAATTGTAAAGATCATAGGCCGGACATCGGGATGCGAAGCCCACATTGGTTCAAACCTAAATACCTTAGTAGCTGGATAGGTGAAAGTTGTAAGGGAAATCTTGACGGGATAATGATCGGAGTGTGTTCGGGGGAGATTTGTAACAATATCATTTGGAAATAGATTAATCCAATCATAATTAGCAAATATACGATCTAGTCTTTCTAAAATTGTGTGACCTTTTGAGTGTTTGTTATTCCAAGTAAACTTACTACCTTTAAAACCTAAATCGGAAAAGCCAAAGCAGTTAATACAATTTAAAAAAACATTCGAGCGGGAAAGACGAAGCTCATTACCACCAAATTATTTTTTAGCATGAAGTATTTCATTAAAATCGCCCCCATGAACCAAGTGCCCATGTATGATTCATGGATACATTTAAGATTTTCCCATAATATACGCCTATTCGAGTAAACTTTTGCTAGCATAAATTGCCGTAAATAACCAAGTATGAGGAAGGGCCAATACCTGAACCATGCAGTGAATCTCTTGGTGCGTCATGGATATCTCATCCACAAT
The DNA here is from genome assembly GCA_005239495.1 of Nicotiana undulata. NCBI lineage: Eukaryota > Viridiplantae > Streptophyta > Magnoliopsida > Solanales > Solanaceae > Nicotiana > Nicotiana undulata. The sequence continues at coordinate 22,385 of ML290575.1, read as the reverse complement.
GAGTATATCATTAAGCGAAAGAACAACAATGCCTCCGGAGTGCCCATCAGCAGGCACTTGGGCCATATTAGTAAAATTAAAATAATCCTGAATTGCATTATGATTAGTGGGGTGGGTTTCTAAGAGGACTACTAGGGTTGGGCAATGGTAATCCATCAAATAGCAGAAGTTTCTACGAAAGTCGGGTGAATGAGTACCACGTCAGTTCCATATTATGAAATTCATATTATGGGGAAGGGGGTGGGGTGTCTCTTCTGCATGTAATGTGGGGTTTAGAACCACCGTATATTTGCCCACTTCCGGGTTGGTTGTGGGACGTAGAATTATCGAGCAATGACGCATACTGGGAGGACAGACGAGAAATTTGCATACTGCTTTTTGAGGACACATGCTTGTATTTCTCGGAGATAAATTATTTCCGTTCGAGTTTCTCTGTACTGTTGCATTATGGCATCAATTTCCAGGGGATCGGGGTTGTTTGGTTCGTTGGGATTGGGGTGGGGTATCTGTGGAGTAGGGTGTATGTTGCGAGATAGAGAGAAGAGGTCGTGTGGGCTGACTGGAGACGGCGGGAGAATGCTCAGTGGTGTAGGGTCAAGGATGTACGGTTGAATCCAGGGTGTGGAAGGGATTTGAGGAGGGTTGGGGTAGAAGGAGAGGTTGAGAGGTTGTGGAAGGTAGGGATTTTGGTGAGTGTTGGGGTTGGCAGCAAGGGACCAATTGTGTTGGCTTTAGAGGTCCATGGCTAGCCGCATTCCCCCCGTCACTATCTGGGCAAGATCGGACGGGTTGTGGAGGAGGATCATTAATTCTTGTTGGTTTACTTCCATTGTGAATGCCAGTGCTTGATTTTGAAGGGCTAATTCCAGCCATGACTGGGGGTCGGTTGTTGCATGGGGAGTCTGTGCAGTGTAAATTCGTTGGAGGGGTTACATGTTCTAAAGGGGATGGTTCATGTCTAAGTGGTGGGTGTTTTGGGGTTGAGTGGGTGTTGGAGAGACCCTGGAGGATCGACGACGATGGTGGTAGAATTGGAACTGGGAGGGCATTGTGGGGAGTAAGTGGGGGGTCGTCGATAATCTTGATAGTGTTATGTAATGTAGAGGTTATGGGAGTAGTAGTATTAGTAGAAGATGTGGATGGGATTATATGTGAGCTTAGAGGGGGGTTTATAATATCGTTTATTGTAGAAGAGGATTACGTTTGGGGTGATCCCATTGGAAGAGTTGGGGTGGCAAAAGAAATTTTGGTGGGATGGTCTGGTAGGTCATAATGGGTTTGTTCAGGGGGGGATATCGGTTGTGGGAGGTGGCAGATGAGGGGTGAGAGATAAGGTGTGTAGGGTTGATGATTTCAGTTAATTGTTTCATGGGTGGAATGTGTTATGGCGTTATGAGTTCCATGTGGACGGGTGGGGTTACAGATGAAGCATTAAGATGTACTGGACTTGGTGGGTCATATTGTTGATGCAGTCCATTAAGAAGTGGTCTTGTTGTGGGTGTAGTGGTATTTTGATTTGGGTCCAAGAGGATAGTGGAAGTGGGCTCAGTTGTAATGGGGTCCATTTCAGTAAGTTTTTCTTGGGTTTCGTCTATTAAGAAACTTTGGAGTAATTGGAATACCATTTTTTTGGAAAACCAGTGGTATTCGAAAAATCTGAGATATGGTTAGAGCACGCATGTTTCATTTGTAGTCGTCGCCTTTGGAGGCAAATGTTTGTGCGCCGATGGAGACCAAGACTCATCCTTTGCATGAGTTATGGATTGTGTATGTTTGTGATGGCATATGGGAAAGGCTACTGTGTGCCATTCCTCTTGAAGTGAAGGAGGTGGTGAGGGGGAGAGGTGGTGCACAATGGAGAATTTTTGGCAATAGAGGGAACGATTGTGGCATTAGGAGTTGGTGAAGGCGATTGATTTACGTGGTGCGTGGTGGAGTCAGGGCATCGGGTATTGGGGTGGCCCATTTTGCCGCATTTGAGGCAAAGAAGATCCAAACTTTCATAGTGTATTACTTGTTTATGCGATCCAATATATAGGTGGGTTTTGAGGGTAAGATCGAGAGGGACCTCGACGCATAGATGGGCATATCTCCCCCGGGAAGTTGAAGAGGTGCAGTTGTCAACTTTCAACAGTTTTCCAATCTTTTTTTCCTACCTTTTTCAAGATTCGGAGGTCATAAAATTCGATAGGCAATTCAAAAAAGTGGGCCCAAATAGCTGAGTAAGTGAGTGGGGTGGTTGATGCGATGAACTTGGGTTCCCATCTTCTCACAGACAGAAAATGATTTAGTACGAACCAAGAGGCATCATGGAGTGCCCTTAGCATGTTCTCCTCTCTTTGGAATTTAATGAGAATATAATCGGAGCCCAAGTCTACTAGTGGGAGATATTTTGTGGGTTTCCACTGGGCAAAACTTTTTTGTTTTAATAGTTGGTGTCCCACCTTTCGACCCAACACTTTGATGATGATGGAGTATCGCCACGGTGAGTAGAGACGGCTCTTCTCTTCTGCCGTGAGGAGGATGAAATTATCATGGTCTATGGAGGTGGTAAGTTCATCAATAAGGTCTAAGTTTGCATGAGTGGGTGAGAGGTGGAGTGTATCAGTTGATATTTGGGTATGTGTGAGAAGCTTTTGGAGAAATGAGGGGTTATTGGGACTTGGAGTGGAACTATCAACTTGCATGGAAGAGTTGTCAGACATTGAATGTGTAGTTGCAGTGGTGTTTTCCATTGGCTAAGCCCTGGGGAAGGGGGAAAAGGAAAGAAGGAATAGAGGGGGGGAGGGGGGGGGGGGGGGGGGGCGATTGGGGGGGGGGGAGG
>ML290575.1:0-19430 GCA_005239495.1 Nicotiana undulata | reverse complement strand
AGGGAGGAGGGGGGGGGGGGGGGGGGGGGGGGAGAGGGAAGTTTGGAGAGAGAGTAGAGAGAAATCTACATACTGCAACTTTCTGAAGGAAGTGGTGAGATGCCCTAGGGAATAGAATATGCTTGATGTGTATATATGTAATAGAATATGTTTCTTCTTTTTGTAGATGATTCTGCATCTCATTTCTTATTTCAATTTATGTTTTACATCTTGAGAAATTAAGCCATATATAAAATGGCAGTTCGATGCACATTTTTTTTTTGTACGCGTAGGATTCGTAGAAGAACCGCATCCCAAGGGATGCTATGTAGACAACCTATTCTAATGCAAGCATTAGTGGTTGCTTCCACGGCTCGAACCCGTAACCTATAGATTAGGTAGAGATAACTTTAACGTTTCTCCAAGACTCCACTTTAAATTAAGTTGCGCGCGCGCGCGCACACACACTTATGTATATAATAAGAAATGAAAGATAATATTCAATTAAGGAGAATTTTAGGACATCACTTCAAATGAATTACGAGATGGATTTACATCTGGTATTCCCAATTCTAAATTGGCGGCTTGTGCTCAACTCTATCTCAGTGTCATATATAAGGTATAGAAGAAGGATCATATATCTCCAAAACACCTACTGCAAGTTTTCTGCCATGGGGCGGGGCAGGTTTGGAGCTGATGCGGGACAATGGAGGGGGAGATCTGATGCGGGTGCAGGGAGGGTTGCAAAATGAAAATTGTTAAGCGGGGTGGTTCAACGATTTTAACCTTTTCCGGTTTTCAGGGAGCTTACTGGTTTTTCGTATCTAATGAAGCCAACATATATTATCGCCATTAAACTGATTTTTATCTCTAGTTCCTATACTTTGTAAAAATAGTATTGTCACATAATCTCTTGATCATAGTCATCCTTACTGAAATCGGTATTCTAGGCGAATACGTGAGATAATTGCTTTGGTTTACTAACTTTACAGAATCAATCATGTACATGAGTGGAATTCGTTGTCTTAATTTTCTACTAGTTTGTTTTCTTAGTTTTTAGTTTAACTGTTGGCATTTTTATTGGTTTTGATTGGTCGTTTCAAATTATAATTTTCTCTGCAATATGTAAAAAATATTATCTTCTTGTAAATTAAATATTACCTTGATGAATTTGCTTGATAAGTCTAAAGGAGTTGGACAAGAGGTTTTTAAAAATGATAAATCTTAACTTCATAGGTATTTCATTTTTTTTACACTTGATGTTAATTATAAGTTTCAATGATTGAAAAATAATATATTACATTTGGTGTAGGTTCTCAAGGAATATACTAAAGGGACAAAAGAATCAATATCAGTCAAGGAAAGGTATCAATGATCAACAACACAAAAGGAAGAAGCAGTCAATCCGAGATTGACGGAAGCTAACAAGGAAAAGAATCAGCGATGAAAGAGGAAGAAATATCGAAGATCTAACAAGAACAATCGATCAGAGATTGGCTGAAGCTATTACTGGAAGGCCCCAAAATAAAGGTGAAACGCAATCACCGAATCCCAAAAATCAAGGGATCCAGCGGATATGACTCAAGTAATACAAAGATATGCCCTGCCGATGAAAAACACGTCAATACCATAAATCATGGAAGATCAATGGGAACTTGACTTTATTCTTGGAAAGAATCAACTTATGATTCCTTTCAAGGATAAACTCCCTTGGATTTGAAATCTCTAAAGATTCTTGAAGGCCTCATGGAAAGTAGATATAGAGATGTTCTGGACGTGAAAAGGATATACTTTGAACGAACCATCTTCCCTCTTTTTGTTCTACTCCAAACAAGCATTGCAGTTTTATAGATCTGTTGTATAATTAGTGAGAGAAGAAAAAAAATATAAACACTGGTGAGGCATTGTTTCAAGAAAAAAAGAGACATATAGACTAAGTTGTTGGTGTAAAGCTACACCATTCATTCTGTACTCAAGAAACATCGATCACTGAAAGTGAACATCCTTGCAACCCAAGGGGATTGGACTAGGATTCACATTGAATCCGAACCAGTAAAAAAACTATGGTGTCTTTATTTCCTACACTTTATTTCTGCTTTTACTATTATCTTGTTCTTATTTCTAGTCGACTAATTGGTAAACTAGTCAACTACTTATAATATTTTTTTAAAATAAGCAATTCACCCCCCTTGACGAGGCCAATGTGTATTGGAATTTTCTACTCGTACTCTGTCAAATTCTAATAATGACCATATCTGATCCCAACTCCACCACCCGTATACCTAACACATCTCTCATACACGATCATCCCACGAGGAATACTTCTATAATTCTTCCGTTCCATATAGAAAAATTTGAATATCAACAATCGATCAACCGGGAGAGTGTCGCAGTACCGGTGAAGTATCCATAAATCAAAACACATTGCCCCTTCTGAAATGTATATTCTCATCAAGCCATACCAAATAGTAATATTATTTACCTAGTTATCTGAAACCGTCCATATTGCCTAAGAATTTTATGATTTTCCCTTCAAAACTGAACCATGACCCAGTACATGCCAATTTCGATCCCACACAACACACCGCATATACCATGCTATCATATGAAAAATACGAGAACTTCTTAGTCCGCTCCGAGTAACTAGCAACTACACACTCAATTAGCCAAGGACCTTTCATTTGATTTCATTTGGAGAAAATCACTATACATCACATGCTCCTCACGCCAGTAGGAAATATACTCCTAGAACCGTGGTAGAAACCATTGAGAACTCTTCGAAGCCCCTTTGCACATAACCAACTATCAGAACCGAATCTCTCTAACTCAACCAAGCCAAGCAGGTCACCGAAACCCAAGAGCATTGCCACGAAACACATGTAGAAACTCACCACGTCATAAGCACCTAAAGAACCGATTATCCATTACTATGATGATCCAACCTACTACCAATGATACCTTTCCTTGATATAGAAGACTACTATCCTTAGCCAAAAGTTACCCTACGAACCCTATCATAGAACCACATCGCCCTAATGCTCATAAGTCGCTGAATGCTCTCTTAAGCACCCCCAAAAGTACCACAACCGAGATTCCCACTCTGAAGAGACCTTCTGCGAATTAAAGCTGTTCATTTTAACTTTATGATACTGAATGTAGAATCCACAATAATATAGAAATACTACGAGTCTCGGCACCATCCAATGTAACTCTTAGTTTCCATCCATATATAAATATGCAACACTCTTAATTTCCACACATAAATCTTGAATTCGTTAGAACCATCCTCGAGAGTCATCCACTCTACTCGAAACTCAATAGCACCGCCCAAATGGACTGAACGACTTGTTCCCCATTAGCATACCAACACCCAAGGAAGTAATCCACACTTCTAAGCAATCGAGTGAATCCCTACTCCATGCACGTTACATCCTTTACAAATAATAACTCAATCACCTAATGTTTCTCATATACCCATAAAGCATAATACAACCTTTATCCAAAATTTCCTTTACTTGAGTCATCCTCAATATCGACCTTTGTAAGCCATAACTGATTCACTAGTATACCTCAAACTGAAACCAATACAACACATAACCGTGCAATCAACCCGTCGATAGCAGACTCCCCCACTTGTCCCAAAGCCAAGGAATAAAGCATCCGATAACTTACAATATCCACCCCATACTGGCATAACACCGCAATAGGATCCAACTAAACCCTCCTAAGTTCACGTAACACAAACCATATAGTACCTCAAAGTATTTGCAAATCTCGCATTCATCTTCGTAACATCTAAGACCACTCTCATATGCGATCTAAACTCAAATTGTGACACTTATAATTCACTGGTAAAAGAGAAATCGCTACTAAACAACATAGGGATCACACATATCTCAGGACACCCTGCATAGTGTCTGTCCTTTGTTTTAGTTCTGATAATGTTTATGACTGGTACTTTTATTTTTGCTGTTTTTATTTTGTGGATGTGTCTGGAAACAGTGGAGCTGCTCCGTACTTAATTATCCAAAATTAATGAAAGCTACCTCCTTTTGCTGTGTATGCCTTACTCTTATGTTATGTTTTCAGTCATGTTTGTGTGAACACATGTGGCATGAGTTAACCAAGCTGGACTTCTTTTTGCTTAATGCTGGTTAATGATCCTTTTATGATGCCAAAAATGAGGGAAAATAATTGAGGGGGAACAATTTGGGGAACAAATTCAGGAGGAATACAGAAAATGCGAATGTCATTTTGGTTCCTAGGGGGAATTTGAATTATAAATTTGTCATCATAAAAAAAGGGGAAATTGATAGGTTATATGTGTATCCATGTTATATTTTGATGATCTAACAAACTTACTGATAAGAGCCAGATAAGGAACCTGATACACAAAGTCTCCAGTTGGAGAGACAGTCAACTCTTCAGGGTCAAAGGAACAATAGAGGGAACAGTATAGGGACCAGATAGCTATACCTGATACACAACCTCAGGAACTTAAAGATCACCAAGTCTCTAGTTGGAGAGACAGTCAACTTCAGGGTCAAAGGAACAGTAGAGGGACCAGATAGTTATCAGTTCCCGATGAGACTGTACAAGTCAACTTCCCCAGCTATAAAGTTGTTGCCTGCACACACTACAGTGCAGAAACAGTGCAACTGTCAACTTTATGGGGAATGCCCTTTACCTAACGTGCTTACATCATTCAAGTGATGTCACAAATGATATATTAACATAAAACAAAGGTAAAACAAATCACTTGCACATTCAAAAACTCATCAAGCATTCTCTCAAGTGTGTGTCCATCTTGCAAGTGATTCTCAAGGGCATCAAGAACAAAGAACAACATAGCAACAAACCAATTCCCCATATTGAGTTATTATATGTCCTTAGTTGTGTTGTATATTTGTTGAAGTTCTTACTTGTAATTCCTACTTAGCTTACTTAGAAGTATTGTGTGGGAAATCCGTTGTAAATCATAAACCCTTGTGTTTGTGTCTTGGCTAGAGTTAGCCGAGTTGTAAAGTCTTTGTAATAGAGTTATTACAAAGTGGCTTGTAATAGTGTTATTACAAGTTAGTGAGTGACTTAGTCTTTGTAATAGAGTTATTATAAAGTGTCTTGTAATAGTGTAGTTACAAGTTAGTGAGGGATTAAGAGGTTAATTCCTAGGTATCATATGTTGTAATCTAAAGATTGCCCAGTGGTGAAGTTGAAATCCTACAAGGGTAGGTCGTGGTTTTTAATCCCGTTGAGCTGAGAATTTTCCACATAAATTCCTTTGTGTCATTTATTTGTTGCAGTGTGCGTGTGTTCTGTTGAACCTGATAGAGAACCTGGTTCTCTATTGAGTTTGGTGGACCCTTAAGTTCTATCAGTTTATATAGATTTAATATATGCAACTATGGAACTTGTTCTTCACTCTTGACTTCATGAGTTAGTCTTGCAAATGCAGGTTCCATGTATGCGAATGTGACCTTTGCAAATATAGATTCCACGCATGACTCTTTTGCTTCCATTCTTGACTTCATGAGTTAGACTTGCAAATGTAGGTTCCATGTATGCAAATGTGACCTTGCGTATATAGATTTCACATATGCAACTATACTCCTTTTCATATCTAATTGTCTCTTTCCATAAGATCATATGTATATTCCACATTTGCGAATATGAAGATGACGTGTGCAACTGTGTCTTTGCTTCATTCTCTTGTTTTTAGCTTCTTTCCTTATTTTTTGTAAAAAAAAATTCATACCAGATTTGTTAGAAAATATGCGAGGATAGGATATTATTATTTATTTTAAAAACTTATATTTTACATATGAAATTACATGAATAATTTATATCCATCACCCCTCTTATACTTTCAATTGATATCAGAGCTAGTCTCACACTTTTTACTTAACAACTTGTGAGAAAAGATCATGGCAAACAAAGTTATTGTTGGAGAAATCTTTCAAGAAGGAACATCTCAAGTTACGCCACCGTATTTCAATGGACAACACTTTTCTCAATGGAAAGTGCGTATGGAAATATATGCAAAGTCCTATGACGTCAAAGTTTGGCGAGTTATCAAAAAGGGGAATTATCCACTACCAACAGTTGTTCAGCCACCTGCTGATCCAGAAGATATAGATGAATACACAGACGAGCAAATGACAGTTTTTCAAGTCAATGCTAAAGAGAAACTTACTCTATAATGATATAAGTGGAGAGGAATATGAGAAAATCTCTAGTTGTGATACAACCAATGAAATGTGGGATAAAATAGAAGTTACTTATGAAAGGACCAGTAAAGTGAAAGAGACCCACATCAACATGTTGGTTCATGACTACGAACATTTTCAGATGAAAGAAGGAGAATCCATTGAAGAAATGTTTGCGAGGTTCGGCAAAATCATTAATGATCTAAAAGCTTTTGGTAAACCATATTCAAGTGGTGATCAAGTTCGGAAAATTATGAGAAGTTTACCTACCACTTGGCAGACAAAAGCAGTTGCACTTGAATAGCAAGATCCGAATAAACTTTCTTATGATGAGCTTTGAGAAGATCTTATAGGATTCGAGAAAACTCACCTAAAAAAAATAAGCCAGGAAGAAAAAAAGAAAACAATTGCCTTCAAAGCTACAACTAAAAGGACAGACAGTGATATTGATGACGACCCTGAAGCTCTTGAAGAAGAGATTTCCATGGTATCAAAGAACATGGATGGTCTAATGAGGAGATACAAAAACACAAGAAGATGTAGGATACCACCCAGGCGAACATGGCAATATCATGAACAAGACAAAAATGATGAAAAATGCTATGAGTGTGGAAGATACGAGCATGTTCAAGCTGAATGCCCAGATCTTAAAAGAAAGATATCCTGAGAATTCAACAAGAACAAATCATTTGGAAGCTGGAGTGATGAAGACAACTCAGAACATGAAGAGATAGAAAATCTATGCTTCATGATAATCCTGGAAAACGACATGAACAAACTCTCAGGCTGCTGGACAGATGTGGATGCATCAAACGGCGAATGCAAATATAATAATGAGAATTGTTTCATGGCACGAGGTGAAACAAGCGAGGCAAGATCTTACAATTTGTGAAAGAAGTAATGAATTACAGGACATTCTTGACCTTACTCTAAAAAAGTCTCAAAAAATGATGAATGAACTAAAGAGACTCAACAGAGAAAACAAGACGGGGAGCTTAAGCTTGAAGTATGTGAAATCGAAAAGGAGGTACTTCAAGATGAATTTCAGGAATTGAAAATGCATCTCAATGGCATGCGCAAATCCACCAGTCATAGTTTTGTCAAGTCGAACCTGGCGACTTCAAGTCAACTAGAAAATGACCAGCTAGAACAGAGTCATCTAGTACTAACACAAATGTAAGATCCAAAAATGGATCAGCTCCTATGTGTCACTACTGTAATAAAAGTGGACATAAATATTTCTTGTGTCGATTTTGTAAATCAAATGTTTCGGGGTGGATTTGGAAACCCAAAAACAACCCTGATCTCAGTAATACTAACCAATAGTGATAATTATGTTTTGCAGGAGTACCACATAAAGAGACGCAAAGAAAAATGGTACTTAGATAGTGCGTGTTCCAGTCACATGACAGGTGACAAAAACCTGTTCAAAGAAGTTACAAAGATAGATGGAGGAAGTGTTACATTTTGTGATGACTCAAAAGGGAAAATAGTCGGCACTGGCACATTTCCATTCAATAACAACTGTGATATTACTGAAGTTTATCTTGTAGATGGACTCAACTACAATCTTCTAAATATAAGTCAGCCATGCGATTCAGGGTATGAAATAATGTTCAAGAAAACAGGTTGTGCTATTGAAGATGAGACAAGTAAAATAATCCTCCCAGGAAAAAGGAATGGAAATGTTTATATTTTTTGATGGTTTTGAAAATCTAGATGCTCATATTTGATTAACATCCATATCTGATGATCCATGGTTATGGCATAAGAAACTTAGTCATGCAAACACATGCATCTTATAGAGAAACTCTCCAAGCATGATTTAGTTATTGGTCTCCCTAAACTCATTTTTCTGGAAATCATATATGTGATGCATGTCAGATTGGTAAACAAACCAGAAACTCTTTCAAAAACAAAGACATTTGTGTCTACATCAAAGTCTTTGAAATTGCTTCATATGGACTTGTTTGGTCCCACTAGAACTGCTAGTATAAGAGGAAAACGATATGCTTTTGTTATTGTTGATGACTACTTACGTTTTACATGGATGATTTTTCTATCTCACAAAGATGAAGCTTTGAAAAACTTTGAGATCTTCTGTAAAAGAGTTGAAAGAGAAAAAGGGTATCTTATTACAACCATTCAAAGTGATCATGGAGGAGAATTTAAAAGCATCGCATTCGAAGATTTATACAATGATCAAGGATACACCCATAATTTATCAGCTCCAAGATCACCTCAACAGAATGGAGTAGTTGAGCGGAAAAATAGAACTCTACAAGATATGGCGAGAACTATGATACTAGAATATTCCTTGCCAAATCATTTAGGGCAGAAGGAGTAAGCACAACTTGCCACATTCTCAACAGATGTCTCATAAGGCCTATCTTGAAGAAAACTCCATATGAACTATGGTAAGGTAAACAACCCAATATAAGTTATTTCCATCTGTTTGGGAGCAAGTGTTTCATCCACAATAATAGTGAGGACAATGTTAGAAAATTTGATCCAAGAAGTGATGAAGGTATTTTTCTAGGTTATTCCATAAACAGTAGATTTTTTAGAGTTTATAATAAATGCACTCTATCTGTAGAAGAATCAGTACATGTCATATTTGATGAAAATAACACTACGGCCGAGAAATGAATTATTGCAGGTGATGAAGATTAAAATCAAGAATTACCTAAGTCAAGCAAATCTCAAGAGTCAACTAACAGGCCTGACGGTGTCACGAAGTCAACTAATGAGATTTGCAACAGTAAATCAGAATCACAGAAGGATTCAACTACTCGTACGAGCGTAACACGTCCAAATGAATGGAGAAATGAACCAAAATATCCTCAAAAGTTTATCATAGGAGACCCAAGTGAAGGAATGAAAACCAGGGGAGATCTCAAGAAGAAGGCAAATATAGAACTAATTTCTCAGATTGAACCAAAGAAAATAGAGGAAGCTCTAAAAGTCTCAAGTTGGCTACAAGCAATGAAGGAAGAACTGGATCAATTTGACACAAACCAAGTGTGGAAACTACTGCCTAAGCCTACAGATGCTACTGTAATTGTAACAAAATAGGTTTTCAGAAATAAGCTTAACGAGGATGGAAAGGTTGTGGGAAACAAAGCCAAATTAGTAGCTTAAGCGTACTCATATCAATAAAGAGCCGACTACGATGAAACCTTTGCTCCAGTAGCTCGACTGGAGTCAATACGAATTCTTCTTGCATATGCATCTTTCAAAAGATTTAGACTTTTCCATATGGATGTCAAAAGTGCTTTATTAAATGATTTCATTGAGGAGGAGGTATATATAAAATAACCTCCTGGATTTGAAGACTCAAAGTTTCTCTACCATGTGTATATGTTGACCAAAGCATTGTATGGACTTAAACAAGCTCCACCAGCATGGTACGAAAGACTTAGCCATTTCTACTTGATCACGGGTTTATAAGAGGTAAAATAGATACTACACTATTCATCAAAAGATCATCGGAAGATAATCTTATTATTCAAATTTACGTTGATGACATTATTTTTGATAGTGCTAAACCTCTTTTGTTCAAGGAATTTTTCAATCTTATGCAAAGTGAGTTTGAAATGAGTATGATGGGAGATCTCACATTTTTTCTTGGACTTCAAATTCAACAATCTGAAGAAGGAACTTTTATATGGCAGACGAAATATACAAAGGAGCTAATTCAGAAGTTCCGTATGAGCAGTGCCAAATATATTGGTACACCAATGAATCCGTCAACAAATCTTGACAAAGATGAAAAAGAAAATCCTGTTGATGAAACCAAATATCGTGGAATAATTGTCTCTTTACTTTACCTAACTGACAGTCGATCAAATATTATGTTTAGTGTATGTAAATGTGCCAGGTTTCAGTCAGCTTTTATGGAGTCATATCTGAATGCCGTAAAGAGAATAATTCGTTATCTCATTAGAACAATTTCTTACGGACTATGGTATCTACGCTCTAGCAAATTTAAACTAGAAGGTTTTTCAGATGATGATCTTGCAGGTGATAAGGAAGACAGAAAAAGCACCAGTAGAACATGTCAATCACTTGGAAAAGCACAGATATCTTGGAATAGTAAGAAACAAGGATCAACTCCACCATCCACAATGAAGGCTGAATATATCGCCATTGGACAATATTGTGCACAGTTATTATGGATGTCTCATCAACTGGGTGACTATGAACTATTTTTTAAACCTGTTCAAATATTATGTGATAACTTTAGTGCTATATGTCTTTCAAAGAATCCCGTGCATTACTCTAGGGCTAAGCATATAGACATCAAACATCATTTCATTAGAGATCATTTCCTTAAGGGAGATATAGAATTATCATTTGTTGACACTACTGATCAATTAGCAGATATTTTCACTAAGCCTTTACTTGAAGATAGATTTTGTTGTCTAAGAGAACTTGGCATTGTTTCTCTAGATAATAAATATTAGGACCTATGCGATATTTTTAAATTCTTGTACGCCAAATATCTTAATTTTGTCTGTTTATACTCATTAATGTAGCGCCTCCGATTTCCCTCTCTTTTCCCATTAGTTGCAGCTTTCAAGAAAGGAAAACTAATCATCATGACTTTTCACCGACACCCTTTCCTTTCTTGTACTCAACCGTCAGAGTTCTTTTTTTTAATCTCTGAACCACTTCTTTCAGTCTCCATCGTTTCTATCGCTCAGAAACCCTCTTCAAAAATCCCTCAACCTCTTTCTCAATAGTTTCTTCCACGACTAAACACTCCAAAAATCCTTCTGCCTCCACTAGAAAAAGTACTCGTTCCAGAGGAAAACCTTTTTCTCAGCCTCCAGAACAAGTAGACCTAGGGTCCAACCACTCAGAAGGTTTCGCCTCTTCTCAGGCAGAACTTTCATATCACTCTCATCACTTAGGAGAAAAAGCCCTTGAAAAAAGGCTTATGGAAGACACCCATGAATCTTTTACCCTAAAGAAATCCAAAATAGACCTTTCAAGTTCTCTAGAGTCAGACCTCAATTTCTGGGATACCTCAAACAAGGATTTCTTCGTTGCTCTGAAAGACAAACCTATTGCTCATGAAAGAGTAGTCGACCTTGACGGCATGAAAGCCCTAAATTGTAAGGTAAAGAATCTTTTTTTTCTTTCAAGGATGGTCAAAATTCCTCTTTGTTCCCCCTCATGAAGTCTATGAACCCGTAGTGAAAATGTTTATGCAAATCTTTGCTCTAGCAAGTCTGACAAGTTGGAATCCCTAGTTTTAGGTAAACGCATTGTTCTTGATTGTGCCATGTTCGACTCAATTTTTGAGTGTAAGTGCTCTGGTTTTCCCATGCTTTTCACAAATTCTTGGCCTGATGACTTTGAAATTTCTTTTGATCAAGCAAAATATTGTATTGCTGAGTGTCCATCTGATTTTCTCCCTAACCAGTTAGGTCCCAGTGATGTTATCTTTGAAACCCAAATTCTAGCCCACATTGTTGCAACCACTCTTCTTCCTCGTACTGGATCATTCTCCACCTTCTCTAAATGAGATTCCTTTCTTGTTTACTGTCTTGTGACCAAAATCAAGATTAAATTATCCTCTTGGGGTCATAAATTTCATGATAGAAAGTGCTGATGACCCACCAGTTTGTCCTATGGTATGCCTATCACTCACATCTTGGAAGCCCACAACATCTCTATCTCGGAATACCCTTTTGTCTCTGTTTCAAAATCATACAATTCCATAGCGTTTGCTAGTATGGGTTATGTGTGTGTAAATGGCTCCTGGGTGAAGAAACATGATAGTGAAGTCAAGAATGTTCAACCTGATCCCAAGACCAAAGCTTCTGTTTCCCATCACAGTGTAAGTGATCCTGAAATTGCTGAGAAACTGACTTCCATTGACAACAAGATGTCCATCATCAAGGATCTTCTTGCTGCCACTCAGTCCACTGTTGGAGACATCCGTACAATCTCCAAGGAAATAGGGTCTGATGTTTCAAAGATGAGGGTTAAAATTCTCAGACTTGGAGAAAATGCAGTCAAAGCATGATTACTAAAGAAACAATATTAGTCAAGGAAAGGAATCAATTATCAATAACATAAAAGGAATAAGCAACACAAAAGGAAGAAACAATCAACTAGAGATTGGCGGAAGCTAACAAGGAAAAGAATCAGCAATGAAAGAGGAAGAAATAGCGGAGATCCAACAAGAACAATCAATCAGAGATTGACTGAAGTTATTACTAGAAGGCCCCAAAATCAAAGGGAAACACGATCACCGAAGCCCAAAAATCAAGGTATTCAACGGATATGACTCAAGTAACACAAAGATATGCCCAACCGATGGAAAGCCCGTCAAGACCATAAATCAAGGAAGATCAACGAGAACTTGACTTTATTCTTGGAAAGAATCAACTTATGATTCCTTTCAAGGATCAACTTCCTTGGGTTTGAAATCTCTCAAGATTCTTGAAGGCCTCATGGAAAGTATATATGCAGATGTTCTATACGTGAAAATGATATACTTTGAACGAACCATCTTCCCTCTTTTTGTTATACGCTAAACAAGCATTGTAATTATCTTAGATCTGTTGTGTAATTAGTGAGAGAAGAAAAATAGATAAACACTAGCGAGACATTGTATCAAGAAAAGAAAAGAGACATGGAGACTAAGCTGTTGGTGTAAAGCTACACCATTCATTCTGTACTCAAGAAACATCTATTACCGAAAGAGAACACCCCACAACCCAAGGGGACTGGACTAGGATTCACATTGAATCTGAACCAATATAAAAATTCTGGTGTCTTTATTTCCTGCACTTTATTTTCTGCTTTTACTATTATCCTGTTCTTATTTCTAGTCGACTAATTGGTAAACTAGTCAACTACTTATAATTTGTTTTAAAAGAAGCAATTCACCCCCTACTTTCACTTGAAATAGAAAATCCAATCGAGATACTTAAATTTGAAACATGTTAAGTTTGCACGTGTTTTGATAAATAACAAAGTGAAAAAAGAACAAAAAACTTATGCAGGGCGGGTCAAATTTTTTACAGGTTAAGCTCAACCCGCCCCGCCCCATTGCCACTCCTAGGACTAATCTGTTGTCTGATTTGTGAGATCACATATTTCTTCCTCATCTTTCACATCTGAAGGTCTAGTATTATTCACAAGCTAATTTTCTTGGTGATCTACATAATAAGTCAAGGAAGCTGAAGCTTCTTGACAAATTTGTAAAACGAAAATCTGGACAAAATACTTATCAATTCGCACTTCACTACAAGTAATGGCTAACTGAAGGGGTTGATATTCCATTACTTCCTTCTATTAAATTTCCTTCTGTATCCGTTCAGTATAAAATTTCCTTTAGTGTTAGGGTTGGGACTGCACGGCAAACACCAGTAGTGTAACACTGAATACGAGTGAAGGACTAAATATTACAGTAAGACATTGCAACTAATTATAGCACTCTTATAAGGCAGAAAGAAGGTCAACCTCACCTCAGGTAATCACACCTTTCTTTCTCGACGATCAAAGATTCAAAACTAGCTTTCGAGATAAAAATTCATATGACAAATATTTACGCTCCTTTATGTTTTGTCTCTAGAGCTTGCTTATTCCTTGAACTCTCTTACTGCAACTCTGTATAGCTCTGCAACATCTCTGTTCCATTCTTGTTGTTGTTCTTCCCGAAGGCGGACCTATGCAATATAGAGAGGGGTCAGCGGTGCACGTAAAGCTCGGAAAAAATTCTATGTATACATATATATGTCTTTAGAAAATAGTGATATATTAATAGAGGACACCCTATATATAAAATAGATTTTTGTTGAATCCAAAAGACCTATGCTATATGTCACGACCCAAAATCCCACCGTCGGGACCGTGATGGCGTCTAACGTTGAACCCGCTAGACAAGCCAACGTTCTGGTTAACACACTTATTTCCTTATTATTTGGCATTTAAAGAAAAGTAATAAACAAGAACAAATATGATTAAGATGAAATTCAATAACTTAAGTAATTAATATTACAAAATCTTTAATGAAAACCCCCAGAACTGGTATCACAACTTCACGGATTGATTAAGATTACTAAAAACAAAGGGTCTGAATGAACATATACAACTGTCACAGAAATACAAAGAAACGATAGAGAAAAGAAAGAGATAGGAGGTGGCGCCAAGGCCTGCGGACGCCTGCAAGACTACCTCAGTGTCGCATGTGGATTGAAGGATACTCCCTCGATCAGTGTCCACCGGGTCCGATACTGTAATCTGCACAACATAAAGAAGAGCAAGTGTAGCATCACTACAATCGACCCCATGTACTGAGTAAGTGTCGAGCCTAACCTCGGCGAAGTAGTGACGAATCTAGGACACGACCAATAATAAATATCTGTGCAATTCAATAATATATAACAGGAAAAACGGCAGGAAATAAACAGTTAAGTGTAAAACGGGGGAGAACATGGTGGGGCCAAGGGGAAAACAATTATTGAATCACAGAACAAAGCAACATACTAAGTATAAAAAATAGCAACAAGAAGTAAACACATAGACAAACAAGTGCACGACATCACGGTTCGTGCTTTACTCTCATCCTCACCAAAACAAGTGCACGGCATCACCCTTCGTGTTTTACTCTCATCCTCACCAAAGCAATAATTAAATCAAAATGGCACGACATGATCCTTCGTGCTTTTACACTCTCATCCTCACAATGGAATAAATAAATACACGGCATCACCATTCGTGCTTTACACTCTCATCCTCACAATGCAATAAATAAATACACGGAATCACCCTTCGTGCTTTACACTCTTCCTCACCCAAAGAATATCAAGAACAACAATTTGGCAAGGAAAATCAACAACATAAATCATAAGTCACAACATCCCGGCAAGGGAACAATAATAGAGATATTACCGTCCCCGGCAAGGGACACAACTATAACCAATCTCGCTCAAGTGTATAACTTAACAGAATAATCCTCAACCGAACAATTAATAAACAGTGTTCCCAACCAACTACTTCCAACAACAGAATAACCTCCAAAATGAAATCTACTTCATAACAAAATAAATATCGAAGAAAAACACATATATCATAAAAACTGACTCACGGGCATGCTTGACAACAATGCATAGGTACTCGTCACCTCACCTATACATTGAACATGGAATACACACGTAGCACATATGACTCAACACCTATTTCCTCAAGCTAAGGTTAGGCCAAACATTTACCTCGACTTCAAGAATCCAAATCAAGCCTCTAGCACCGCTTTTACTTTCAAACCCGACTCCAAATCAATCATATCTAGCCATAATTTACCCAATAACATTAATAAATGCTAAACAATTCAATTCCAAGGCTTAATTATAGAATTCCCAACATTCTTCCCAAATTTCCAAAAATCGACCTCGGGACCACTTGGTCAAAACACTAGGTTCGGACCAAAACCCGATCACCCATTCACCCACGAGCCCGAATATATAATCTTTTTTGAAATTCGACCCAAAAACGAGGTCAAATTCCCATATAATCAAAAAGCCCTAACTCTATCCAAATCCCTAATTTTCTACCCTTAATCCCATGTTTTAGGCCTAAAATCTAATGGGTGTTAATAAAAATGGAACAAAACTAGTCCATGGTTACTTACCTAAGAGATTATGGTGAAGAAGTCTCCCAAGAATCTCCCAAGAAGTGTGGAGAAGGTGTAGTTTATGAAAAATGGTGGAAATCCCGTGTGAGTATTCTGTTTTTGAACTTAAAAATCACTAGGCGGATTTGTTCTTCGCGTTCGCGGGCGTTCACGAAGAGCAGTACCAAAGCTCCGCGTTCGCGATTGGAGCCCTGCATTCTCGTAGGGTTAATTTTCGCTCCTGCCCAATTGCACATCGCGATCGCACTAAGTGGACCACGATCGCGAAGGTCAAAAGACCTGGGCACCAGATACAACATTGGACACCAGATGTTTCCCAAGTTTTGCACCCCGACACCTACCGAAAACTCACTCGAGCCATCGGAGCTAAAAACCAAATATCCACACAACCTCAAACACATCCTACAGACTTATTCGTGTAATCAAATCACCAAAATAACATAAAAAACAACGAATTAAACCCCAAAATCTATGAAATACTTCAAAACTTCTTAAAACTTCCAATTGTGCATTTTTCATCCGAATCACGCCAAACTAAGTCCGTTTCTTACCAAACTTCACAGATAGCACATATAAATCATATCGAACCTGTACCAGGCTCCGGAACCAAGATACGGACCCGATACCACAGGTTTCACATAGAATTTCATTTTCAAAAACCTTTATATTTTTCAGTAAAATAATTTTCTTTAAAAATTCATTTCTCGGACTTGGGACCTCGGAATTCAATTCCGGGCATACACCCAAGTCCCGTATTTTCCTACGGACCCTCCGGAACTGTCAAATCATGGGTCCGGGTCCGTTTACCAAAGTCAACGTTATTCAAATTGCAACACAAAATTATTATTTTTATCAGTTTTTCACATAACAGCTTCCCGGCTACATGTCCGGGCTACTCACGTAAATCGAGGTGAGATTGAAGGAGGTTTTCATGACCTCGGAATACAGATTTAGCAAGAAATACACGGGATGACCTTTTGGGTCATCACAATCTACACCTCTAAAACAAACGTTCGTCCTCGTACGAACATAGAAAGGTACCCGAATCGGGGAAAAGGTGGGGATATAGGCTTCGCATATCGGACTCGGACTCCCAGGTAGCTGCCTCAACAAGCTGACGTCTCCACTGAACACGAACCGAAGGATAATCCTTTGATCTCAACTGACAGACCTGCCGAGCTAATATGGCTACCGGCTCCTCCTCATAAGCCAAATCCTTGTCCAACTGGAATCTTCTGAAGTCTAGCACATGAGAGGGATCAGCAACATACTTCCGAAGCATAGATACATGAAACACCGGATGCACGGTTGATAAAATCGGTGGTAAAACAAGTCTATAGGCCACCTCTCCTACCTTCTCAAGAATCTCAAAGGGACCAACGTACCTAAGGCTCAACTTGCCCTTCTTCCCGAACCTCATCACGCCCTTCATGGGAGACAACCGAAGATATACCCGGTCACCAACCATGAATGCCAGATCACGAACTCTACGGTCTGCATAACTCTTCTGCCTGGACTGAGCTGTGCGAAGTCTATCCTGAATGATCTTCACCTTATCCAAGGCATCCTGAACTAACTCTGAACCCAACAATCTAGCCTCTCCCAAATCGAACCACCCGACTGGCAACCGACACCGCCTACCATACAGTGCCTCATAAGGATCCATCTGAATGCTCGGCTGGTAGCTGTTGTTATAGGAAAACTCAGCTAAAGGCAAAAACTGGTCCCATGAACCTCCAAAGTCAATTACACATGATCGCAACATATCCTTCAAGATCTGAATGGTACGCTCAGACTGTCCGTCCGTCTGAGGATGAAATGATGTGCTCAACTCAACCCGTGTGCCCAACTCACGCTGAAATACTCTCCAGAAATGGGAGGTAAACTGAGTACCTCGGTCAGAAATAATAGACTCGGGCACACCATGCAAGCGAACAATCTCCTTGATGTTTTTTCCAACTTCTCCGAAGAATACGAAACTGATACATGAATGAAGTGTGATGACTTGGTCAGCCTATCCACAATGACCCACACCACATCAAACATCCTCTGAGTCTGTGGGAGTCCAACTACGAAATCCACGGTAACACGCTCCCACTTTCACTCGAGAAACTCAATCTGCTGCATCAAACCACCCGGTCTCTGGTGCTCGTACTTAACCTGCTAACAGGTCAAGCATCGAGCTACATATTCCACAATGTCCTTCTTCATCCTCCGCCACCAATAATGCTGTCGCAAATCCTGGTAGATTTTTGCGGCGCTCGGATGAATGGAATACCGGGAACTATGGGCCTCCTGCAATATCAACTCACGAATACCATCAATATCAGGCACACAAATACGACTCTGCATCCTCAAGACTCCATCATTATCAACTGTAACCTTCTTGGCACCTCCGTGCCGGACCGTATCTCTAAGAACACATAAATGACGATCATCATACTGCCGGTGTCGAATACGATCAAACAATGAAGAACGGGCCACAGTATAAGCCAAAACACTGCCAGTCTCTGAAACATCCAATATTATGAATAGATTGGCCAAGGCCTGAACATCTAAAGCAAGCGGTCGTTCTCCGACCGGTATATAAGCAATACTACCCATGCGGGCTGACTTCCGGCTCAAAGCATCGGCCACCACATTGGCCTTTCCCGGATGATATATAATGGTAATGTCATAATCCTTTAACATCTTTAACCATATTCTCTGCCTCATATTCAACTCTTTCTTCTTGAACAGATACTGCAAACTCTTATCATCCGTGAACACCTCACAGGACACACCATACAGATAATGCCTCCAAATCTTCAGAGCATGAACAATGGATGCTAACTCTAAATCATGGATTGTATAGTTCTTCTCATGAATCTTCAACTGACGTGAAGCATAAGCTATAACCTTGCCATCCTGCATCAACACTGCACCAAGTCCAACCCATGAAGCATCACAATACACGATATATGACCCTAAACCTGTGGGCAAAACTAACACCGGTGTCGTGGTCAAGGCTGTCTTGAGCTTCTGAAAGCTCGCCTCACACTCGTCTGACCACCTGAAATGGGCACCTTTCTGAGTCAACCTGGTCATCGAGGCTGCGATAGATGAAAAGCTCTCCACAAACCGGTGATAATAACCTGCTAAGCCCAAGAAACTACGAATCTCTGTAGTTGAGGTGGGTCTAGGCCAATCTATAATTGCTAAAATCTTCTTGGGATCCACCTGAATACCCTCTGCCGACACCACATGAGACACAAATGCTACCGAATTGATCAAGTTAGAGTTAGCTTGAAATCTGTAGAAATTAGCTAGAGGCTAGTTGATACAAAGAGGATTAGAGTTAGTCCTAGGATTACAAACGAGTTTATTTTGTAAGTTCGTTTGGCTCAGAGTTTTTCGTGAAGTGTTTGAGAAAATCCTACTGAGGAGTAGGTCATGGTTTTTTCACCTTTTGAGCCAGGTGTTTTCCACGTAAAAATATATGTATCTTTACTTTACTGCTTTATTATTCCGCAACAGTAGAAAGTAGTGCACCAAGAAGAACCAGGTTCTTCTTATTAGACAGCACTCGAGAATTGGGTACTGCACAATTAACT
>ML290573.1:0-14440 GCA_005239495.1 Nicotiana undulata | reverse complement strand
AGGAGTTGTCCATAATGTCTTAACCCGATCTCTCCGTACCTAACCCATGCGATAGAAAAAGAGAGCGCGACAGCATGGCGACTCTGCTGGGGAGTTTCCCAAGGCTTATACCATTGCAGTTTTCTTTGTGAGTTTGGACTTCTAATTGTTATTTAAATGCTTACACCTATTCCTATTCCCCGTTATATGCCGTTAATTGTTTAAATTTCGCAAATATTTATTTCACTTGAATGAAACTAACGTATCTTCATGTTTTCTTTGTAATCGTTTTCCATTGTAACTGCTGTATTCCTTTCTTTACTGCTTTTCTCAACGTGAAAATACATGCCTATCTGTTTTAATGCTTATTATTGCATATCATGCTCCGCATTCATATTCCACTCGTGCCAAAAAAATCCTATAGCAACGCTTACAATGAGTGGTTGTGCTCTTCCAATATTACTACCCCCTAAATTTGGAAAGGCGTATTTGCGGTAAAACTAGTCGATCAGCGGTGTAGTCGACAGTTCCGTGCCTTTCCCCCTTGAGTTGTCCGCTCAAGGGTACCAGTCTATAACCCCAATAGAAACCTTACTCTATTGTATGTTGCATGCATCATGGTCAAACCTAGCCAAGCTAACGTGTTGTCCACACAATAGCTTTTAAGATAGCCTTATCCAAAGTCCATTGGGTTTCCTTGGAACCCAAAAGGATGCCTTCACGTTCTATGCATTTATTTGGAGAACTTAAATGCTCATTGCTAATTACTGGTGTTAAATAGTCGAGTCTGGTGGGGGTAAGGGCCTAACCTGTTTATCTTGCAGAAATGAGGTACGAGGTCCCCAGATTCGGCATGGTTACCAACATCCACCCAAAACTCCTGAACTGGTGGGAGGACTTGCATTCAAGCGACAAAACAACAGTCAGGAAACACCTGGGCAATTTGCCTTCTCTTTTGGACATTCAGCCAAATAACATGATGATAGAGGCTGCTACCACACTCTGGGACTGCGATCGGTCGGTTTTTTGGTTTGGGAACAACGAGATGTCACCGCTGCTAGAGGAGATAGAAGGTTTGGCTGGTTTACCTTGGGAATCTCAAAGGTTGTTGATGCCTGAAAACCGAACAGGCCGGGGTTTTCTCAAGATGATGGGGCTGAAGAAGAATCCGGACTTAGTCTGTCTGGAAGACTCGTACATCCCCTTTGACTACGTGTACGAGAGGTATGGCCGTAGTCAGTCCTACCGCACATACCAGGAAGAATTCGCCCTCACCTCTCTAGGGCACATTCATCGCCGTGTATTCGTCTTTATATTCTGCTTTTTGGGATTAATGGTCTTCCCGACAAAGAAGGAGAGGATTCACACTAGGTTGGCCATGGTTACCAAGACTCTGATGGAAGGGATCAACAGACATGAGTTCAGCATCGTACCCATGATCATTGCAGACATATACCGAGCCTTGGAAAATTATCAACGATGAGCAAAACATTTTGAGGGTTGCAACCTGCTACTCCAGTATGGCACACCGAGCATCTGCAAAGGGGTGATTACCGTCAAGACATACATAGGAGAGTTTGGGACGATCATATTGCTTTCCATCATCCAAAGCGTATGAACTACATCCCCGACATGTTTGCACAACCAGAAAATGCCCAGGGATGGGTTGAGTTATTGGGAGATTTGAACAAAAATCAAATTTAATGGATGTTCGAGTGGTTCCCGACCGACGAGTTCATCATTCGGACCAGAGATACCCCGTTCTTGATATTGATTGGCCTTAAGGGAACATGCCCTTACGTCCCGATTCGAGTCATGAGGCAAGCAGGGAGGAAGAAAGGCATCCCAAGGGTCGAGAAAATGAGTCATCTTAGAGCAGACTTTCAAAATGATGACAGCCCTCACAAGTGTCAAGCTCAGCATTTGCGGTACTGCAGGATCCATTTGGACAGCCCTCACAAGTGTCGAACCGGACAGGTATCATGCTGGTTGTTCTCTTTACTATTTGGGATGGTTGGAAGACAATTAGGAAGGAAATCTCGAGCCATGATTCACTCAAGGACATAGGTTCATAGACGAGAAGGCCGAGACAACAACTAAATTCAACCAGCTGCGCAAAAGGCTCCGCGACTGTGAAGAGGATCATCACAAAATCCATATAGCTAACAAAAAGATGATCGAGGAATGGAAATACATGGCCATCACTTCCACTCAAAGGTTAACACACTTGGAATGAGGCATCGTTGACTTGGAGGAGAAATTCCTTAGGAGGATCGAAACTTGTCAGAGGACCGAGGGAGTTGAAGGAGGAATTTTGGCCAAAACCTATTTGCTACTACGACTCCGTGAGATGGGAATGTTGATCAAAGCAAGTAGAGGTGCCGAATCTGGGGAAGGTCCTTCTGGGACCAAATAGATAGGACTTATCGTTACTTTGCTTTCTGATGTAATAAGGCCACTGGCCATTAATGACATTTTATATTTTCGCATTCTTTTCTGAGTCAAGATGGATTCGTCTATTTCGTCATCAATAAAATGAGGCATTTAGTATTTAAGTTCTCCAAATTAATTTGTCGCTAGGACTACCTCGGACACAAAGAGGTTCCCCAATTTAGGATGCGTTTTACATTTCCGCGTTACGTGTTTAATTTATTGCAATATTCCTTATATATCCACTAACTTCACTACCTTTTGTTAGTTATTCCCCTTCCCCAAAGGTTGGTTCGTGCACTCTGGCATCGACATCTTATTGCACCAGATCAAAGGGCCCTCCTCCTACTCCTCCTCCCAGTCCTCCCAAAGGAAAAAGCAAGGGTAAAGCTAAAATGGCAGATGCAAGCGGTACTAGAAAAGACAACAGGGATGAACAGGTTGAGATCATTGACGGTCAGGGTATTCAGGTTCTGCACGAGGGTATGTCTCCACTAGAGAAGAAGCTGCTAAAGTTCCAAGAGGAACTTGATCAATTCAAGAATTTATCCCACTTATCATTCTCCCTCAACGTTCCAGACGTTCACTTCCCAAATGCTCCGAACCCCACTTTACCACAAAACATCCCCAAACAACGAAGTCATCCAAAAGATCCCGTTCCACCAGTACCACGCAACTACAACACTCCACCTCCCAAGGATCAGACAAGAGACCACTTCCAGGCTTATGACAACCCCATTTATGTGGAAACTGTAGCTCACTCCGTGCCACATACATATGAATATGACGAAAAGGACAAGCTCATCAAGAATCTGGCCGAAGAACTCAAGAAATTGACCAACCGAGTTCAGGGCGTCGAAGGAGTTAAAGGGATTGAAGGATTGAATTATGAGGACCTCTGCATACAGCCCGATGTCGAACTACCCGAGGGGTACAAACCTCCTAAGTTCGA
This sequence comes from Nicotiana undulata, assembly GCA_005239495.1. Taxonomy (NCBI): domain Eukaryota; kingdom Viridiplantae; phylum Streptophyta; class Magnoliopsida; order Solanales; family Solanaceae; genus Nicotiana; species Nicotiana undulata. The sequence continues at coordinate 11,079 of ML290573.1, read as the reverse complement.
GATGTTCGATGGTACTGGTGACCCAGGAATCCATCTGAGGACTTACTGCGACAAATTGGTCGGTGTCGGAAAATATGAAAGGATCTGCATGAAGCTCTTCATGAGGAGTTTGAAAGGTGATGCAATATCCTGGTACATCAATCAGGATCCAAAGAAATGGACTAGTTGGGTGAATATGGCTACAGACTTCATGGATAGATTCAGGTTCAACACAGAGAATGCACCGGATGTGTTCTACATCTAGAACTTGAAAAAGAAACCAACCGAGACTTTTCGCGAGTATGCTACTCGTTGGAGGTCAGAGGCTGCTAAGGTCAGGCCAGCCTTGGAAGAAGAACAAATGAAGAAATTCTTCATGCGCGCTCAGGATCCTCAATATTATGAGCGGCTAATGATGGTCGAAGGTAACAAGTTTTCTGATATCAACAAACTGGGAGAGCGAATCGAGGAAGGTATCAAAAGCGGTATGGTCACTAACTTTGAAGCTTTACAAGACACTAATAAAGCTCTGCAATCCGGTGGTGTAACCAGGAAGAATGATGTAGGAGCCGTGATGGTGGCACAACAAGCCAAGTCCCCTCCCAAATACCAAGTATACCCCGCACCTTCCTTCACATACCAACCAGCTCCAAGTTACCAAGCACCTTCACCCGCATACCAAGCTCCACCGCCCACATATCATCCTACCTCACCCAGATATTCCCAGCCAGCTCCTGTTTATAATGCCTATAATTCCCAACCTTCTCACTACCAATCACCACCTGCTCACCAAAACTTCCCCAAACCTTGCCCAAATTTCGACCGTCGTCAACCAAAATAGTACACTGCCATAGCTGAACCTATTGACCAATTATATGAAAAGATTAAAGCCGCCGGTTATGTCACACATATCCCCGCTGTTACCCCGAGAACCCCTCTCAGTGGGTCAACCCAAACAAAACTTTTGCTTACCACTCCGGCATGAAGGGACACACCATCGAGGAATGCCGTTCTTTTAAAGACAAGATACAAACCCTCATAGATAACAAGATCATTGTAGACAAGGACTCTGCTTCTAATGTTCGCAATAATCCGCTTCCTGACCATAAGGGTGGTGTCCACATGATTGAGGTTGATGATGACTGGGTCCTGAGGGATCAATTGGGCTAATTACAGAGGGTGATCCGAAGAAGCCTGCGATTACTCTTAATCCGATCGTGGTCCAGATGCAGCCGTCTGAGGAAGTTGAGGTAAACATGTCCATTCCACTTGAGTTCGAATCAAGATCATCCGCCAAAGGAAAAGCCCTAGGGCCGATCGAAGTTGACTTTATGCGACCGCTCAAAGTCACAATCCAGCCATCTGTAACATATACTCCAGTAGGAATAAGAATGACTTCACCTATTCCTGTGGTAATGTCAACAACGACGCCCTTTTATTCAGACGCCATTCCATGAGACTATACCGTTGAAGCAAGGAGGAAAGGTAAAGGCAAATCTGAAGAAGCTATCGCCGCACAGGGTATGATGAGAACTGGTAGAGTTTATACCCCTGAGCAGTTGGCCAAGTCTAGCAAGCAGGCCAACAGTCATCCTCCCATCATTGAAACAGATTCTGATGATCACTGGAGAAATATACAAGCTAAGGGGTATTCAGTCCTAGACCAATTGAACAAGACACCGGCTCAGATATCCATCCTCTCCCTGTTACAAAACTCTGAAAATCACAGGAATGCTTTGTTAAGGGTGCTGAGTGAAGCATACGTGCCTGACAATATTGCCAGCGGGGAAATGGCCAACATGGTAGGCCAAGTGATGGAGAGCCATAAGATCACTTTCCATGAAGATGAGCTACCGCCTGAGGGGCTAGGGCGTAATAGAGAACTACACATCACTGTACAATGTGAGGATCATTTCATCACAAGGATCCTAATCGATGGGGGTTCCAGCCTCAACATCTGTCCGCTGGTCACGCTCAAGAAATTGGGCAAAGGTCTACATGAGATAAAGGAAGGAGAAATCAACGTAAAGGCCTTCGATGGTTCACAGAGATCCACCATGGGAGAAATCTCTTTGTGTTTGCAGATGGGACCAACTTGGTTTGATGTAGAATTCCAAGTGATAGATGTGCCTGCATCCTACAACCTATTGTTGGGACGACCTTGGATCCACGCAGCAGGAGCCGTGGCAACAACCTTACACCAAGTTGTGAAGTTCGAATGGAACCATCAAGAGGTAATAATTCATGGCTATGTTAGCAACCATATCTAAGGTCGCCATACCATTTCGGTCATCGATGGAAGAAGGAAGTTGGGTGGAGAAATATATCACAACGTAGAACGTGTTAATGCCATTGACAAAGACAAGTGGTGGGGAGGTAAGACCGAAAGCATATTGAACTTGCAAGGGTATGAGCCGGGTAAAGGGCTCGGTAAGAATCTCCAAGGAATAACAAAGCCAATAACACTCAAGAAGCACGGTACTACTTTTGGTCTAGGGTATGAGTACACTTGGGAGGAGTTCAAGGACTGGTCGCCACCATGGCGCGGCCCCTACTATCCATTGGAACAGCCAATACCCCGCATAGAGCAGACATTCCAGCGAGCTGACGTCATATATGGTACAGACGAAGAAGAAGCACTAGCAGCCATGAGGGATCTATTTTTGAATGAGGAGGATATGGACTGCTGTGTCGTTCTTGAAGAGGAGGGGGAGGAAGGCCCTTCTATACAAGTCGTGAGCAAGGAATCACGTCTCCACAATTGGTCTGTCAGGACGACCAAAGCCCGTCGAGCCTCGGGGTAGTAAAACAAACATTATTTACAGTTTATTTAAAGCATTTCCTTTCGCATTTTTAATTTCCGCAAGAAAGAGCTCTTATGTTCAAACAATTACTCAATTTATCAAAACATTTCCAATTTCCTTACAAATCTTACACTTGCTACTGTTTTCCTTCCCATTACTTTATTTTACACAGTATTACTATTACTCATCTTGATGAACCGACGATTGTGAAATGCAACGAGACAACGCAACAAATGGATTCCGAGTCAGACGAGGATGATATAACTGAGGATATTATTAAAGAAGTCGAGAACTTTGAGAATAGACCTAAGTCTAACTTGGATGAGACTGAGGTCGTCAACCTGGGAAACACAGAGAACGTCAAAGAAACACGCATCAGCATTCATCTATCGCCGTCAGAAAAGGAAGAATATACGGAATTCTTAAGGGAGTATGAGGACATATTCCCCTGGTCATATGATGACATGACTGGCCTCAACACATCTATTGTGGCCCACAAGGTGCCAACCAATCCAACATGCCCACCAGTGAAGCAAAAGGTCAGAAAATTTAAGCCAGACATGAGTTTGAAAATCAAATAAGAGGTCACCAAACAGATCAACGCAAGAATTCTCCGGGTGGTCGAATATCCTACATGGTTAGCCAACATTGTGCCTGTACCAAAGAAAGACGGGAAGGTCAGAGTCTGCGTCGACTACCGGGATCTCAATCCGGCCAGTCCGAAAGACGACTTCCCCTTGCAAAATATACACATCTTAATTGACAACTGTGCCAAACACGAGTTGCAGTCCTTTGTGGATTGTTTTACGGGCTACCATCAGATCTGGATGGAAGAGGAAGATGCTGAGAAAACGGAATTCATTATGCCGTGAGGAGTATATTGCTACAAGATGATGCCATTTGTCTGAAGAATGCAGGGGCCACTTACATGAGAGCCATTACTACTATATTCCATGATATGATTCACAAGGAAATTGAAGTATATATGGACGATGTTATCATCAAATCAAAGAAAATTGCTGATCACATGGAATATTTGAGAAAGTTCTTCAACGGGCTAAGGAAATACAATCTGAAGCTTAACATTGCGAAGTGTGCATTCAGGGTTCCTGCTGGGAAGCTGCTAGGGTTCATTGTCAGTCAACGAGGAATAGAGCTAGATCCTTCAAAGGTCAAATCCATCCAAGAATTGCCACCACCAAAGAACAAAAATGATGTTTTGAGCTTCCTGGGACGGCTCAATTATATCAGCCGGTCCATAGCCCAGTCTACCGTCATTTGTGAACCAATCTTCAAAATGCTAAGAAAGGATGTTGCCACCAAATGGACTGCGGATTGTCAAAAAGCCTTTGACAGAATCAAAGAGTACCTCTCAACACCACCAGTCTTGGTACCCCCAGAGCCGGGTAAACCTCTGTTACTCTACTTGGTTATATTAGACGGAGCCTTCAATTGTGTTCTCGGGCAACATGACGAAACAGGGAGGAAAGAGCAAACAATTTACTACCTCAGCAAGAAGTTTACTCCGTATGAGGCCCGGTATTCTCTATTAGAGCACACATGTTGTGCTTTGACTTGGGTTGCACAGAAGCTGAGGCATTATTTCTGCGCCTACACAACATACCTCATATCGAGGATGGATCCGCTCAAGTACATCTTTCAGAAACCTATGCCTATTGGCAAGGTGGCTAAATGGCAGATCCTATTAAGTGAGTTCGACATCATTTACGTAACTCAGAAGGCGGTCAAGGGACAAGCATTAGCCGACCATCTTGATGAGAATCCCGTCGATGGAGAATACGAACCTTTAAAAACGTATTTCCCCGATAAAGAGGTATCATTCGTAGGAGAGGACATTGCAGAATCCTACGACGGTTGGAGGATGTTCTTTGATTGGGCCGCAAACTTCAAAGGCGTGGGTATTGGAGCAGTCTTAATTTCAGAAACTGGTCAGCACTACCCGGTATCCGCCAAACTCAGGTTCCCCTGCACCAACAACATAGCCGAATATGAGGCCTGCATCCTTGGGCTCAACTTGGCCATCGACATGAATGTTCAAGAATTATTAGTGATTGGTAATTCAAATTTATTAATACACCAAGTTCAAGGAGAATGGGCGACCAAGAATTCCAAGATACTGCCATATCTACATCGTGTGCAGGAATTGAGAAGGAAGTTCACAAAGATTGAGTTTCGGCATGTTCCTAGAATCCAGAATGAGTTCGCCGACGCACTGGTCACCTTGTCATCCATGATCCAGCATCCAGATAAGAATTTCATTGATCCTATTCCAGTAGGGATTCACACTCAACCGGCTTACTGTGCACACGTTGAAGAAGAAGCAGATGGGAAGCCTTGGTTTCATGATATTAAGGAGTACTTGGCAGAGGGAGAGTACCCAAAACTCGCAAGCTCCACTCAGAAGCGCACTCTTCGAAGATTATCAAACAACTTCTTTCACAGCGGAGGAATCTTATATAGGAGGACTCCCGATCTGGGTTTGCTAAGATGTGTCAAAGAAAAGGAAGCAACGAAGCTGTTGTAGGAAAAACATGTCGGTACATGCGGTCATCATATGAACGGGTTTGTTCTAGAAAAAAAGATTCTTCGAGCTGGTTATTTCTGGATGACCATGGAAACAGATTGCATCCAGTAGCCCGCAAATGCCATCGTTGTAAAATACATGGGGATATGATAAAGGTACCTCCCAGTGAGCTTAATGCAACAAGCTCACCCTGGCCGTTCGCCGCTTGGGGCATGGATGTTATTGGACCAATCGAGCATGCCGCCTCCAACAGACATAGGTTCATTCTGGTTGCTATTGACTATTTCACCAAATGGGTCGAAGCCGCATCCTACAAAGCAGTTACTAAGAAAGTGGTAGCCGATTTTGTCGGTGATCGCATTGTTTATAGGTTTGGAGTTCCAGAGCTAATCATCACCAATAATTTTCCAATCTCATTAGTGATTTGATGAAAGTAATGTGTGAAACCTTCAAAATCAAGAACAAGAATTCTACAGCATACAGACCTCAAATGAACGGAGCCGTTGAGGCTTCCAACAAGAACATCAAGAAGCTACTAAGAAAGATGATAGAAAACCACAAGCAATGGCATGAGAAGTTATCATTCGCTCTATTGGGGTATCGCACCACGGTTCGCACATCAACCGGGGTAACTCCTTACATGTTGGTATACGGCACAGAAGTTGTCATTCCTGCTGAAGTTGAAATTCCATCCCTGAGAATTATACAAGAGGCTAAACTCAGCGACGCAGAATGGGTAGGAAGGCGTTATGAGCAGTTGGCCCTCATAGACGGAAAAAGAATGAACGCAGTTTGTCATGGTCAGCTATATCAGAAAAGAATGACCAGAGCCTTCAACAAGAAAGTCAAACCAAGGCGATTCACACCGGGGTAGCTGGTGTTAAAGAAAATATTTCCTCATCAAGACGAAGCAAAAGGGAAATTATCTCCTAATTGGCAAGGCCCGTACATGATTCACCGAGTGCTAACAAGAGGGGCACTCATACTGGCAGAAATGGATGGGGAAATTTGGCCCAAACCAATCAACTCAGACGTAATCAAGCGCTACTATGTGTAACCCTTTATGCTTCCTATCAATGTTGTAAAATGAACTACGCCTGACCTGATTCTCGTTTAAGAGGGTATACGTAGGCAGCCCTGTGGGTTCGGTCACATTCTAATAAAATTTCATTTTCCCCCCGAATGGAAACTGGGGCAGAATTTTGAGGATGAACCTCAAAATTCCAAAGCAAAGCCAAGCACCACACCAGCAACAGCCAGAAGTCTTCACCCATCAAACTGGGGCAAGGGTTGAGAAGGAGCTCTCAAATCTCTGCCACAATGGAGGTTGCAATGTCTTGAACCGCGTCACGGTCGTCGGTTCATCCAAAGAAAACTATGCTTTCTATATATCATATCATATTTTAACAAATCATGCATATTTATTTATTTTTGCAAATGGGTAGGAAGTCGTGGCAAACCCGTCCCGCATTGCCAACATTTACTATCACCACAAGCAGCTCTGTTTTCACAACAATCATATCGCCATAATTTATCATCAGCTAAGAACTCTTACCGTCATTTTATCTTCCCACACTCGCATCACTGCATAAGGCTAGCTTTCTGCCTTCCGAGACTAAGCACTGTCTCCCTGCATTTTATTTCTTGCATTTGCATAAGGCTACCTTTCTGCCTTCCGAGACTAAGCACTGTCTCCCTGCATTTTATTTCTTGCATTTGCATAAGGCTACCTTTCTGCCTTCCGAGACTAAGCACTGTCTCCCTGCATTTTATTTCTTGCATTTGCATAAGGCTAATATTCTGCCTTCCGAGACTAATCACTGTCTCCATCTGCATGAGGTTATGCTCTACCTCCATTTTCATAAGGTTACCATTCTGCCTTCCGAGACTAAGCGCTGTCTCCCTGCATTTTATTTCTTGCATCTGCATCAAGCCACCTTTCTGCCTTCCGAGACTAAGAAATGTCTCCCTACAGTCTCTTTACTCCTTGCATAAGGCTATCATTCTGCCTTTCGAGGTTCTACGCTACCTCTGTTCGCATTTTACTACACTACGCACAGTTCTTATCTCTATTTTTTAGAACAACTACCTTTCGCAATGATATTTATCTACGCTTTCTTTCGGGCTAAGCTCTGCCCTGCTTTCCTTTGACCAAATCGCAAGACTAAGCTTTGTTTTGTCAGCATCATACTATTGCACTCTTCATGGGCTGAAATATCGCCAACTTGTCCAAAGGCATCATCGTTCGGAGGCACCATCCTCATGGCCTGAGAACATCAGTTCATAGCCTGTGGATCTCTTATATCCAACTTGCATATCATTATTCAAAGGCATCATGGTTCGAAGGCACCATCCTCATGGCCCAAGAACATCATTTCATAGCCTGCGAATCCCGCACCAAGTGATTCATGGCCCAGGACATCATGGTCTAAGGACATCATCCTAATTTTACGAAGACAGCATTCATAGTCCAATGGGAAATTGCATCATGTTTATATTATGCAACATACGTTCGTTCTTTATTTGTAGGTAACCCGGCCGGAACAGCCAACCAGGCAGGAGCGTACTGCTCCAGTTCTTCGTCACAACCCCGAAAGATCTTCGTATTCTTACCCCACCATGCACCTTGTGTCCGTTCTTGTAAAACATCGTCGGTATATTTCGCCGATGACTCCGGAACTACAGGCGGCCTGATTCCTGTAAAACCAAGGATATGTAGGCAGCTCAGAAACCAAGGTGCAGGTGAATTCTATCCCGCAGCTTCATCTCAGGTCAAAATTGGCCATCATATCTTTACCCGACAACTCGTTCATCCTTCCCGGGTAAAGAGGGGCAACTGTTGATACCCAATTTTTCCTCAAAATTATGTTAAACTTGCATATAAGCTTTCAAAATCACTCTTTGTAATAATGAATATTTTTCCTAATTTTTACACATTTTTATTTGAATTATTCCCTATTTATTTACTGTTTTAATATTTTTATAATTCATAAATTACACTCTAAATAAGTCTCAAATGTTTTCCAATTTAATATGTCATTTATAATCACTTTTTACTTATTAAATTTCACTTATTTCATAAATTGACAATTGAGTACTATTTAATTGCAATTAAAATTGTTTTGCGGTTATAGCCTAACTAGTTATTTTATACCCTTAAAATAAGATTTCATGCCCTTTATATTTTTTATTTTGTCTAATTACTGTAATTATACTTATTTTTAACTTAATTTCATTTTATACGATATTTAGCTATTTTACATAATTAATTATCTATTTTCATGGGTATTTAATAACTGGCCACATTTCATTTCATTTCTAGCCTGATTTTAATCCAAACCCACCCAATCAATTAACCAATTACGACCCATTAACCCAATTGAAATACCCAAACCCAAACCCCATTATACCCGGCCCAATCCTCATTCAATCTGAGTTGTTGATCAAACGAGATCAACGGCCCAGATTATTGGTTACCATAATTAATCTAACCTACCCCCCTCCCCGTCCATCTCCCTCTCTCTCTCTCCTCGACCCCTCCGCTCCCAGTTCTCTCTAGAACTATTTGGGGTCTCCTTCTTCTCCGATGGCTTTCACCCTCATCTCCGGCCACTCCTAGGCTCATCACTTCAACCATCGGCCACCATGAAGCTATGTTCTCATGTCACCTTGTCTCTGAGGCCCTTTGAGACTTCGACCATGCCAGAACGGCCATGGAGGCTCCTGTCTGGGCGTTTCCGGCCTTCTCCGGCGAGGATCAACCCGGTGGTGTTCCGGCTACCACCCTATCTGAGTATTACACCAGGTTTTTCAGTTATCTATAGGTTCTCTCCGAAATCCTAGTTCTGACCTTTCAATTTCCCTTAAGATCTGCGTTTATCTCAGCGATTTTCATCCATTTTTGTTTCTTAAAAAACATGGTATTCTTCGAATGATTTTCGTTTTCTAAGAACTAGGGTTCTTCGAAGCCGTCTTAAACGATTTTAACTCCTGATCCCTTGGTTTTATTTTACGACTCTTCTTATGTTCGTTTGTTTACTCGAGGTTTTTCTACTTTGTTTAATTCTTTGTTGAAATCCTATATCCTTAATTGAAACCTAGTTTCTGACTTTTTGCCTTCAACTCCTATGCTTACTAGTTTGACATGTTTGCATGTCTTTCATGAATATTATGGGTTTCGTGTGTGGTCTATGTGCTTTATGTTTCCTGCTCGAAATTATTCTCATGGTTTGACTGATTTTGCTCAATACCTGTTATATATCGAGTCTGACTGCTCGTTATTGATTGTTCACATGATTGTTACACTGATTCTGTGTAATTACTCGTGATATATGCCCTATGCCTATGATTTTGAATTGCTTCCTTATCTATGTGATACTTTCCTTGTTTAAAACTGATTCTCTGTGATTTTCAAGCGTATCTCTTTGAACCTATTTTTAGAAGTTAAAATTGGTACACTGCCCTATTTTTATGTTAATACAGACTTCCTTAATTGCATGTAGTAAATTCAGTTTTACAATGATTCCTTTTCCTTATTTAGCTTTGATTGTGTCCGTTTGAACTTGATTCCTTAATTAAGGGAGTCCTTATCCCTAATTGATACTAATTGGACACTATTCCCATACTTGTGTTAAGCCATTGTTCCTTGCCTTATTTGTTTACTCGTTTTCAGCATTATAAATACTCCCTTCTCCTTTGCATAACGGGAGACTAACATTGGGCAGTCGAACATTTGCTCAATTCTCTATACTACTCTCTTGTGTTCTGCTTCTCTTGGCTCTCTCTCTTGTCTCTATCATTACTCTTTGTTGCTTACTATTAGCCGGCTGCTAAGCCAAGGCTAATACTGTGCTATTTGCTTCTCTTTACTTGCATCACTGGTATGTCCTAGTTAATATTATTGCACTCCAAACAATATGCTTCAATTTTTTCTTAAGGTTCCTGCTCTTTCTTTTGTGCTTCTATTTGTGGCTCTACTGCTTAACCTGTCACTAGCATATCTAATCCCTTATGTGATCACTCTTCTTCTTCTAGTTTAATTTAGTCCTGTGTTGTTTTTTGTATCTTATCATGTCCTATACTGTCGTTGTTCCCCATTCCTCCTATCTGCTTATTATCTCATATATGATTGTGTAGAAGTTTTGTNTGAACCCCTTTCCCTGTTTGTGATTGTTCCTTGGTATCCTACTGAGTTAGGACTCTCTGTTGTTTTAACATTAGTCCTTATGTGTTTTCCTGAAACTATGTGACTTCAAAACTTCTTTTCAAACTTAAAACTCCTTTTCAAAAAGCACTTTCACAACTCCTACACCTTTAGGTTCCACCCCCCTCAGTGTGTGCATCGCTTAGGGACCATGAGTTCCCTCTGAACCTTGAGACACTGAGGTAAGGGTACTCTACACTGCACTTGTTTGACCATGGGCATCTGCTGGGTGCTGGTATTGTCCAGGGCCCTTATAAGGACCTTTGGGAGCTTTGCCGCACCCAGGCCGTGTAAGGCTATGAGGTTCAACAGGGGTGAGGCTGGAAGGTTAGGCCTGTTTGAAGGCTCTCTATAGAATAGCTTCTTATTTTTTCTTTTGCAATTATTGTAATTCATTTATTCTTGGTTTGTAATAATTTGTAAACAAATAATTGGGGCTGGATAGTGAATATGGGAGGGGACCATGCATGATTAGTTTAGTAAGGGGTAGAAAACACGCTTATAGGGTTTTCTTACTTACATGTGCAATAGATAACCTGTGTAGGACA
>ML290569.1:13423-43695 GCA_005239495.1 Nicotiana undulata | reverse complement strand
CAGGTGGTGGTGCGTATATAACGCCATAACCTTTTCCCATATCCCATATACATATATTTACATCTATACGTGTATATAACGCCATATGGTGATGGGTCAATGAACATGAATGCAATGCATGATAAGTACGTTAATAAAATCTTTCGGAGCTTCATAAGGCCATTTTGCCTTTGAGTAATATCATAAAGTAAACTCTTTTCAACTTTCATATTTTTCTGAGACCCATGAACAGATGATAAAGTATTATGACACATGGAAATTCAAGAACATAGATATCTCTAATACTTCTATGAATAGAGTCATTTATGGAATTTGTGCATTTGCACGTTTCGTTCGTATCGCATGGATCATGCCAAAAGAAAGAAGGGATAGCCTTAACATACCTGGAGTAGGGAAAATCCGTGTGATATTCTTGAGAAGGTTTTCACCGTATTTCCTTAAAATTGCAAAATCTATGTTCGATTTATTACAGACCTGCACCCTTCAATGTAAGTTTTAGATTGCTTTCGTTGTTGGCTTTAGGATACATTTCGTTAGCTTTAGAATGCTTTTATGAAAAGCCATTTCTAATCTCTCAATATTTGAAGATATGAATCTTCTAATTTGTAAAATAAAATATGTAGCCTTTTTTTTAAATTCAAGGCTTGTCTCTTAATTAGTTGCCACCTAGTCCCAACATGACTAATGAGTCATTGTTTTGGGTGGTGGTTGCTGCCACGTTTTATTTTGGGAGGGGGTGTGTTTAACTCTTATCTTATATTTTATTAATTAATTAAGTAATGTCCCGTTATCCGGTAACTAACCAATTACCTGTATGATTAAGAATTATCTCAAATTATTTAAAATACTATTCACTTTTAACACACCTTATACACCTTACTATCATGGCCATGTGGTACCTTGTACGACACTAGTCCATAAATACCAAGTATTTTAGCTGGGGCCGTATATTATCCCAACATGCCAAACTTGGACGAAAATTCATTTTCTTTGACTTGCTCCCCCTCTCACCTTTACGAATTTACTTATCACTTGTTTGAAATAGCATAATCCTTATATTTTTCAAATGATATTTTTCTTGGACTGATGTCAATTACCTTACGCCAAATTCAACGTACAATATTACAAGGTGCAACATCGTCGTAACTTAATACTACGGGGGCGTAACATTATCAAATTAGAAAGTAAAGACCTTAAGATTGGAACTGAACTGCCTAACTAACGTTCTTCTTACAAAAATAGTCAATTTAAGATGGCCTAAAGTGATTAACTGGGGCTAAAATGTGGCTGTAGCCCAAAATATGGTGTCTTTTAGGCTGATGAGATTCACTCTTAGGCAACCCTCTAGGTAGAATCATACCTTTTAGTTTGAAGTTTGGTAGAGAATCGAATATTATCTCAAATTACAATAACCTACACTCGGGAGTGGCAACTCGTTCCCCCGACCCTCAACTCCAAACAATAAATAAGAATACACATAGCAACCACGGGTGCATTTCATGTGACGTGTTTGCCATGTGTTCAAAAATAACAAGTGCACGCCATCGTGACTTGTCTAAGATAAATCCATAAACATCCTAATTGGTCTTAAATCTAAAACGCTCCTTTAAATAGAAAACATAAGGAATAATCGAACATCGCCTCAAATGGGTATTATAAAACCGTCACGACCATAGTCTTGACTATGTAATCTACACTCGGGTGTGACAACTCATGTCCCCGACTTCAACTTAAATTAATATTAAAATCACGTGTTGGAGTTGCGGGTGCATTTCATGTGGCGTAATTGTAATATGTCCAAAAGCAGACAAGTGCACGTCCTCGTGACTTGTTTTCAAGATAAATCCATAAATGTCAAAAAACGGCTAAAAGTTAAAAAGGCTAAATGCACAATAGGCAAAAAATACATAAATAATCAAACAATTTAGGCCAAATAATAATAGTTAAGCGACCGTGCTAGAACCATGGAACTCGAAAATGCCTACCATCTTCTCCCGGGTAAACAGAATTCCTTACTCGGATTTCTGGTTCGCAGACAAATTAAACAGAGTCAAAATTCCTCGGTTTTGGGATTTTAAATAAATGGTGTCCCAGAACACAGAAAACATCCGGGTGGCGACTCAGAAAACTAAAATAAATCCCAAATCTGAATAATGTCACTTAAAGTTGAAAAACTCCCTTATTACCCTTCATTAATTCGAGTAGTGAAAAAAGAGGTGTGACAGTATTTAAATCATTTCTGGAAATTCATTTTCCAAGTTTGATAAGGTTCTAAATATCACTGATTCATCCGGAACACAATTATGCAAGGAAAGACCCATTCTCTTCTAAATTGATCAAGGAAAATAAGTTCGGACCTTTTTAAGTATTTTATTACTAACTCGATAATATCACCGGGCTAATATCATTGATAAAGTCACAAGTACAATAGGTAAGGCATGCTAGTGGGTCCTAGACTACCCAGACATGGCATACAGTAGCTACGAACGGACTCCCGTCACCTCGTGCGTACGTAGCCCCCACAAATAGTAACACATATTTAATTAGTTCACCTAGGGGGATAATTCCCCCTCACAAAGTTAGAAAGGAGACTTACCTCGCTCCAAAATTCCATAACCGGCTTCCAAGCCCTTCCAACGACTCCACTTGATGCACAACGCCCCAAAACTATCCAAATAACGGTAAACCAATGAAAATATACTCTAATATTCGTAACAAATTCAAATTATATAATTTCCCAACTCCGCTCAATGAATTGACCAAAATGCCCTCGGGCCCATGTGCCTGAATTCCGAAGTTTCTCGAAGATAAGCTCTACCCATAGATTTACTAGTTCAAATATACAATTTACTCAAATATTCATGCTCAATTCGTGGTTAAAATCCAATTTACCAAATTTCTAGGGTTTTCTTCAAAAATCCCGATTTTCCCATTCATGTTCAAGTCCATGTAATAACCTTGTATTTAACTTGGAAATAAGTAGAAAAAACTTACCTTGTGATCCTTGATGAAATTCCCTCCTTGAAGCTCCTCAAAATCGCCCATACCAAATGAAAATTGAAGAAGAAAGGTCTGAATTCCCGTTTAAAAACAATCTGCCATGCCTTAATTCCGCACTTGCGGTCCCCTCATCGCACCTGCGCTTCCGCAGGTGCGCCCAATCTCCCGCACCTACGGCCTCCTCAGCTCCAGCCCAAACTCGCACCTGCGGTGCCCAAATCCGCACCTGCGGCCAAAGCCTCGCAGGTGCGGTCACACCAGATGACAACATCCTTCAACTTTCTTCAACTTCAAATATTGATCCGTTAACCACCCGGAATCCACCCGAGGCCCCCGGGACCCCATCCAATTTCACCAACCTGTTCCAAAACATAATGCGGACTTGCTCGAGGCCTCAAATCACATCAAATAACAACGAAACAGCGAATCACACTAAAATTCAAACTTTATGAACTTAGAAATTTCAAACTTCTACATCCGACGCCAAAACCTGTCAATTCACATCCGATTGACCCCAAATTTTGCACACAAGTCATATTCGACATTACAGACCTACTCCATCTTCCGGAATTGCATTCCGACCCTGATATCAAAATTTCCTCTTCCGGTCGGATTTCTCAAAAACCTTCAAATTTCTATCTTTAGCCAAATGACTTCAAAATAACCTACGGACATCCGATTTCACTTCCGATCGTGCTCCCAACTCTAGAATTACCATACGAAGCTATTCCCAGACTCGGAATCCCAAATAGATATCTATAACACCGAAATGCCTTCCAAGCCAAATTTATGAAATTCTTCTAAAAATGCTAACTTCCACATTATACGCCGAAACGCTCCCGGGCTATCCAAACCCCGATCCGGACATACGCCCAAGTCCGAAATCATCATACAAACCTGCTGGAACCTTCAAATCCTGATTCTGAGGTCGTTTACTCAGAATTCCAATCTTAGTCGATTTTCCAATTTAAGGCTTCCGAAATGAGAATTTTCCTTTCAATTTAACTTCGAACTTCCCGAATTTCAACTCTGACCATACGCACAAGTCATAATACCTGAAATGAAGTTGCCCATGACCTCAAACATTTGAACGACGCGCTAGAACTCAAAACGACTAGTCAGGTCGTTATAGTCTGAATCCTAATTATTCCCAAAAATATTACCTGCACCCAATGTTTATACCAAAGCAAGCAATTTAACCTTAGTATTTAAAAATTTAAGTGAAAATTCACATCAGTTAACACATGTATACATTCACTGGTTTAGTGTGAACACTGAGTGCGGTAGTTTTTACTATCTTTTCCGTTTCTTATAGTTTGGGGAGTAATTTTGTTGTAGATTTAGCGGCAACGACGAAGAGTACATTGGCGACTCAAAATGCGAAGCTTGAGTTGTTTCTTGCAAAGAAGCCTGGTACTATCGCTGCATTAGTCTTGACCCTTGAATTTTCTATATCACAAACATATCATGTTTCATTATATTCAATAACTATAACTTTGTGGATTGATTGTGATTAAGTAGAGGCATTAGTTGATTCAGAATTTAATCTCGCACCTTTGAAATTATTAGCTTAAAATAATTTTAAAACAACTATATTTATGCTCCGTATTGAAAATAGTAGGGTATGGAGATAAGATTGATGAAAATACTCCCTGTAAAGATGTGGAAGCCAAAGAAGAAGCTGAAGAATACTAGGTTCTTGATCATTGTCAATGTTCTTGGAAGTGCTGGACCTTATGGTTGAAAGTACAAGAGAGGGGGGGGGGGGGGGGGGGGGGGGGGGGGGGGGGGTAAGTCGACTAGTTTTTTAATTAGTTAACTAGATATGATAACGAGATAATGAAAACAACAGAGTATAAGAGTAGAAGTAAATTGCAGGAATTAAAGACACTGAAATTTTTATACTAATTCAGATTCAATGTGAATCCTAGTCAAACCCCTTTGGGTTGCAAGGGAGTTCTCTTTCAGTGAATATGATTCTCGAGTACCTAATAAGTGGTGTATTTTACACCTATGGCTCAGTTCTATGACGCTCGTTTCTCTTTGATACAATGCCTCACCAGTGTGTTTCTCTCTTTCTTCTCTAACTAGTTACACAACAGATCTAGTAGATCTACAATGTTTGTTTGCAGTAGAACAAAGAGAGGGTATTTTGTTCGATCAAAGTATATGTGCTAAGGTACAGAGACGGGTTTAAATACTTTGAGAGAGGCTTGATTTCTGAAGAGATTTGCCAACCCAAGAGATTTGATCCTTGGAAAGAGATTTGATTCTTTCCAAGAATAAAGTTATTCAGCAACGACTTTTTCTTGACGAGAGGCTTTAATGACTTCCTTAGGTAGCGCCGGATATCCTTCCTTGAAGCTTGGTCCTTCCAGATTTAGCATACTTGATTGATTTACTTGCAAGATCTTCGATACTCTTGATTGATTGATTCTTTCAATCTAGCCTTAATTAATTAAGTCAGTATTTGGCACTATCATTGATTCCTTCAATCTTGGATGCTTTCCTTGATCTTCTCTAATTGATTCCTTCAATATCGAATGCTTTTCATGAGTTCATGTACAAAGAACAAATATATTATTTTCATCATTAAAATCAAATTTAACAATCTACCCCTTTTTGATGATGACAAAATAATATATAACTATCAGTTGACTTCCCTGTTCTCTTCAATGAGAAGCTTTTGTAGTTGACTTCTTCTGCAAAATCCATGCCTCCCCCTCAATAGGTTCTTTAGTCGACTTCTTTTGCAGAATCCATGATTCCCCCTCAAGAGGTGTCGTGAGCTGCCTGCACTTACCCTTTAGTCGACTTATCCTTATATGTACTTGTATAAATACATATATCCTTTATCCCCTTTTTTGACATCAGCAAAGAGGGAATGGTAAAGTAGGCTACATACCAGTATCGAATTTATAGCATGATATGATTTCAGAGTTATAGCAAAACAAAAGAAAACAGAAAAATCATCCACCGACTGGCTATCCAGTCCAAAAACAGCACAACAAAACAAAAATTGTCTTAAACTTCCACATTAACGATGCAGAAAATAGGTAAGAATATTGCAAATCGCCTCCTTCAGTTGATCAAAGCTGGCATTGGCTGAAACACTCATTCCATCAAGCCTGTAATGAACCTCCTTGAATGCCTTGACAACGTTTTTCCTTACTTTGAGAACTGCAACTCTTATCTTGAAAACATCAAACTCTGTTTCTTTGGAGATGGCATGAATGTCACCAACAGTGGACTGAGTGGCAGAGGTAAGATCTTTGATTACAGATAGTTGATTGTCAATGGCACTAAGCTTTTCAGCAAGGTCAGGATCATTGTGGCTAGGATGGGAAGCATATGGTTTGGATTTAGAATCGGTTTGAGCATGCTTGACATCTCCTTCTTGTTTCTTAACCCATGAGCCCTTCACACACATATACCCCATACCCGCAAAAGCTCTAGAATTGTAAGATTTTGAAACAGAGATAAATGGATATTCAAAGATAGAAATATTGTGGGTTTCCAGAATGTGAGTAATGTCCATGCCATATGGTAGACTAGTGGGATCATCAGCACTCTCAATCATAAAGTTGATGACCCATGAGGACAGCTTGATCTTAAGCTTAGTCACAAGGCAATAAACCAGAAAGGTATCTCTTTGAGAGAAGGTGGAGAAAGAACCAGTACGAGGGAGCAGAGTGGTTGCAACAATGTGGGCCAGAACACGAGTTTCGAAACTAACATCACTAGGGCCTAAATGTTTTGGGTGAGATTCAGATGGACACTTAGCAGTACACGTTTTCGCTTGATCAAAAGAAATTTCAAAATCATCGGGCCAGGAATTTTTAAAAAGCATGGGGAAATCAGAACACTCACACTGAAAGATTGAATCAAACATGGCACAATCAAGAACAATACGCTTTCCTAACACTAAGGAATCCAACTTACCAGACTTACTAGAGCAAAGATTTGCATAAAACATTCTCACTAGGGGTTCATAGACTTTAGGCAGAGGAACAAAAAAGAACTTTGACCACCCTTGATAAACGAAAAGATCTTTTACCTTACAATTTAGGGCTTCAACGTCATCAAGTTCGACCACCCTCCCATGAGCAATAGGCTTGTATTTCAAGGCGATGAAAAAGTCCATATTTGGAGAAAGCCAGAAATTTAGGTTTGACTCTAGGGAACTAGAAAGATCTATTTTTGACTTCTTTGGAGCGAAAGAAACAAGGGGTTCTTCCATAGGTCATTTTCCTAAAGCTTTTTCTCCTAAGGTGTGAGAATGAGTAGACAAATCAGCCTGAGAAGAGGCAAAACCTTCAGAATGATCGGACCCTAGGTCTACTTGTTCTGGGGGCTGAGAAGAGGGTTTTGCTCTGGAGCGAGTACTCTTCCCGGTGGAGGCAGAGGGATTTTTTGGATGTTTGGCCATTGAAGAGTTCTTTTATGTTTTTTTGAGAAAGCTTTTGAGAAGGGTTTCTAGGCGCTGGGGACGATGGATATTGAAAAGAGGACTTAACATTAAAAAGAGGGTTTCTGACGGTTGAGTACAGAAAAGGAAGGGGTGTCAGTTGATCAGACGTGATGATTGGTTTTCCTTCTTTGAACTCTGCAACTTATGTGAAAAGAGAGGAAAAGAGGGGAAATCGGAGGCACAATTAATGATTAAAAAAAGAAATAAAACATTAGGCATACACAACAAAAATAATAGCACATAGGTCCTAATATTAATGATTAATGCAAATAATGTCAAGTAATTCTCTTAGAGAGAAAAATCTTTCTTCTAATAAAGGTTAAGTAAAAATATCTGCTAACTTATCAGTAGTTCCAACAAAAGATATTTTTACGTTTCCCTTAATAACACGATCTCTAATAAAATGATGCTTGATGTCTATATGTTTTTCCCTAGAATGATGCACAAGATTTTTTGAGAGACAAATAACATTAGAACTATCATAGAAAATTTGTATATGCTTAAAAGCTAATTCATAGTCACCAAGTTGATGAGACATCCATAATAATCGTGCACAACATTGTCCAATAGCGATGTATTCAGCCTTAGTCGTGGATAGTACAACCGATCCTTATTTTTTACTATTCCAAGATATCAATGCTTTGCCTAGTAATTGACATGTTCCGCTTGTGCTTTTTCTGTCTTCCTTATCACCTGCAAGATCATCATCTGAAAAACCTTCTAACTTAAATGTGTTAGAACGAGGATACCATATCCCATGAGAGACAGTTCCAATAAGATATCGAATAATTCATTTTACCGTCGTTAGATGTGATTCTTTAGGATCTGACTGAAACCTAGAACATTTACACACACTAAACATAATATCTGGTCGACTAGCAGTTAAATAAAGAAGAGATTCAATCATCGCACGATACTTTGTTTCATCAACAGGATTTCCCTGTTCATCTTTATCAAGGCTTGTTGAGGGACTCATAGGTGTACCAATAGATATGGAATTTTCCATTCCAAACTTTTGAATCAGTTCCTTGGTATACTTCATTTGACATATGAATGTTCCTTCTTCAGATTGTTGAATTTGGAGTCCAAGAAAGAACGTTAACTCTCCCATCATACTCATTTCAAACTCGCTTTGCATAAGATTTGAAAATTCCTTTCATAGAAGAGGATTAGTACTACCAAAAATAATATCATCAACGTAAACTTGACTAATGATATTACCTTCTAATGGTCTTTCAATAAACAGAGTAGTATCTACTTTACCTCTCGTAAATCCATTATCAATGAGAAATGAACTGAGCCTTTCGTACCGTGCTCGTGGAGCTTGTTTTAGTCCATATAGCTCTTTGGTCAGCTTATACACGTGGTAGGGGAAATTTGAATCTTCAAACCCAGGGGGTTGTTTTACATATACCTCTTCTTCAATGAAACCATTCAGAAAGGCACTTTTAACATCCATCTGAAACAGCCTAATTCTTTTAAAGGATGCATATGCAAGGAGAATTCTTATAGATTCCAGCCGCGCTACTCGAGTGAAGGTTTCATCATAGTCGACTCCTTCTTGTTGCGAGTATCCTTGAGAGACTAGTCTAGATTTGTTTCTAACAACTTTTCCATCCTCATTCAGCTTATTTCAAAAAACCCCATTATAGGGGCATTCTCAGGTTTGGGCATCAGTTTCCACACTTGATTTTTCTCGAATTGATCTAGCTTTTCCTGCATCGCTTGCAGCCAGCTTGAGTCTTTCAAAGCTTCTTCTATTTTCTTAGGCTCAATCTGGGAAATCAATGCTATATTTGCTTTCTTCTTGAGAGCTCCTCTTGTCTTCATCCCCTCGCTTGGATCCCCTATAATGAATTTTTGAGGATACTCTGGCTTACTTCTCCATTCATTTGGACGAACTACCAGAATAGTCGACTCAAGTGGTTGATCTGGTTGACTGCTGCTGATCCCACTAGTTGACTCTTTCATATCATCGGGTTTATTGGTCGACACTTGAGGTTTGCTTGTTTCTTGAGTTTTTTTGCGTTTGATCATCATCACCTGCAGTGAATTCTTTATCGGCCCAAGTGTTATTCTCATAAAAGAAAACATGTACTGATTATTCTACACACAAAGTACGTTTATTATAAACTCTAAAGGATATTCTATTTAAAGAATAGCCCAAAAAAATACCTTTGTCACTTCTTGGATCAAATTTTCCAAGATTGTCCTTACCATTGTTATGAACAAAGCACTTACTTACAAAAGGATGTAAATAACTTATATTGGGTCGTTTACCTTTCCACAATTCATAAGGAGTTTTCTTCAGGATTGGTCTTATGAGGCATCAATTTAGAATATGACAAGTTGTACTTACTCCTTCTGCCCAGAAGTGATTTGGCAGTGAATATTCTAGTAACATGGTTCTCGCCATATCTTGTAAGGTCCTGTTTTTTTGTTCAACAACTCCATTTTGTTGAGGTGACCTTAGAGTAGAGAAATTGTGAGTGTATCCTTGATCATTGCAGAAATCTTCAAATGCCCTGCTTTAAAATTCTCCTCCGTGATCACTTTGAAAAGTAGTAATAAGATACCCCTTTTATATTTCAGCCTTTTTACAGAAGATCTCGAAATTTTTCAAGGCTTCATCTTTGTGAGATAGAATAATTACCGAAGTAAAACGTGAGTAATCATCAACAATAACAAATGCATATTTTTTACCTCCTATGTAACAGTTCTAGTAGGTCCAAATAAGTCCATATGAAGTAATTGCAAGGGCTTTGAGGTAGATACAACATCTTTGCTTTTGAAGGAATTTCTAGTTTGCTTACCAATATGACATGCACATACATGATTTCTAGAAATATTGAATTTGGGTAAACCAATAACTAAATCATGCTTGGAAAGTTTTTCTATCAAATGCATGCTTGCATGACCAAGTTTCTTATTCCATAACCAATGATCATCAGATATAGATGTTAAGCAGATATGACCATCGATATTTTCAAAACCATCAAGAATATAGACATTTCCATACCTTTTACGTGGGAGGATTATTTTACCTGTTTCGTCCTCAATAGCACAACTTATTTTCTTGAAATTTACTTCATATCCTGAATCACATAGTTGACTTATGCTCAGAAGATTGTAGTTAAGCCCATCTACGAGATAAACTTCAGTGATATCACAGTTGTTGTTGAAAGGAACTGTTCCGGTACCGACTATCTTCCCTTTTGAGTCATCACCAAATTTGACATTTCCTCCATCTATTTTTGTAACTTCCTTAAACAATTTTTTTGTCACATGTCATGTGACTGGAACACGCACTATCAAAGTACCATTTTTCTTTGCGACTCCTTCTATGGTGTTCCTGCAAAACATAATTATTACTTCCTTTTAGGTACCCAAGCTTGCTTGGGTCCTTTTTGGTTAGCCTTACTAGATTCAGGATTGTTTTTGGGTTTCCAAATCCATCCTGAGACATTTGATTTACGAAAACGAAAAAAGAAATACTTATGTCCACTTTTATTACAGTAGTGACGCGTGGGACTTGATCCATTTTTGGAATTCCCATTTGTGTCAGTACTAGTGGATTTTGTTCTAGCTGGTCCTTCTCCAGTTGACTTGTAAGTTGCCTGGATGGACTTTGTAGAACTTGGACTGGTGGATTTGCGCATGTTATTAAGTTGCACTAGCAGTCCATCATACTCATCATGAAGTACATCTTGTTCAATTTCACATACTTCAAGCTTGAGTTTGCAGTCTCTTACTTCTCTATTGAGTCTTTTTATTTCTTCTAACAATTTTTTAGACTCTTTCAAAGTAAGGTCAAGAATATCCTGCAATTCATTACATCTTTCACAATTGTAAGGTCTTACCTCGCTTGTTTCACCTCGTGCCATGAAACAATTCTCATTTTCGTCTTTGCAATCATCATCTAAGATGTCTTTGTCTGTCCAGCATTCTGAGAGCTTGTTTATGTCGTTTTCTAGGATTGTCATAAAGCATAGGTTTGCTATTTCTTCGTGTTCTGAACTGTCTTCATCACTCCAGCTTCCAAATGATTTGTTCTTGTTAAATCCTCTGGAGACTTTTCTTTTAAGCTCAGGACATTCAGCTTGAACATGCCCGAATCTTCCACATTCATAGCATTTGACATCATTCTTGTCTTGTTCATTGTATTTCCTAGTCATCTGGGTGGAATTTTACCTCTTTTGGTATTTCTGTATCTTCTCATTAGACCATCCATATTTCTTGATACCATGGAAATTTCTTCTTGAAGAGCTTCAAGGTAGTTATCAATGTCATTTTCTATTCTGTCAGTTGTAGCCTTCAAAGCAACAGTTTTCTTCTTCTCTTCTTGATTTGTTTTCTTGAGGTGAGTTTTCTCGAAAGCTATAAGTTCTCCTCAAAAGCTCATCATATGACAGTTTGTTCAGATCATATGATTCAAGGGTGACTACCTTTGTCTGCCATGTGGTGGGCATGCTTCTCAGAATTTACCTAACTTGATCACCATTTGAGTATGGTTTGCCAAAAGCTTTTAGATCACTTATGATTTTGCTAAATCTGACAAACATTTCTTCAATAGATTCTCCTTCTTTCATCTGGAAAAGTTCGTAGTCATGGACCAACATATTGATGTGAGTTTCTTTCACCTTGCTGGTTCCTTCATAAGTGACTTCAAGCTTATCCCACATCTCCTTGGTTGTATCACAACTGGAGAACTTCTCATATTCCTCACCACTTATAGCATTGTAAAGTAGATTCCTTGCTTTTGCGTTAACTTGCACAACTGCCATTTGTTCTTCAATGTATTCATCAATATCTTCAAAATAAATAGGGGGTTGAGCAGCAGCTGGTAGTGGTTAATTTCCCTTTTTGATAACTCTCCACACCTTAACATCATAAGACCTTGCGTATATTTCCATACGTACTTTTCAGTGGAGAAATGTTATCCATTAAAGTATGGTGGCCTCACTTGTGATGTTCCTTCTTGGAAGAGTGCTCTGACAATGACTTGATTTGCCATTATCTTTTTTCACAAGCTGTTAAGCAAAATAAAAAGATGTGAGCCTTGCTCTGATGCCAATTGAAAGTACAAGGGAGGGAGGGGGAGGGGGATGAATTGACTACTTTTAATTTTTGATGCCTATAAGTTGACTAGTTTTTTAATTGCTCGACTAGATATGATAACGAGATAGTGAAAACAATTGAGTATAAGAGCAGAAGTAAATTGCAGAAATTAAAGACACCGGAATTTTTTTATACTGGTTCGGATTCAAAGTGAATCCTAGTCCATCCCCCTTGGGTTGCAAGGGAGTTCTCTTTCAATGAATATGATTCTCGAGTACACAATAAGTGGTGTAGTTTACACCTATGGCTCAGTTCTACGACGCTCATTTCTCTTTGATACAATGCCTCACCAGTGTGTTTCTCTCTTTCTTCTCTAACTTGTTACACAGCAGATCTAGTAGAGCTACAATGTTTGTTTGCAGTAGAACAAAGAGAGGGTATTTGGTTCAATCAAAGTATATGTGCTAAGGTATAGAGACGGGTTTAAATACTTTGAGAGAGGCTTTATTTCTGAAGAGATTTGCCAACCCAAGAGATTGGATCCTTGGAAAGAGATTGCTTCTTTCCAAGAATAAAGTTATTCAACAACGGCTTTGTCTTGACGAGAGGCTTTAATGACTTCCTTTGGTAGCGCCAGATATCCTTCCTTGAAGCTTGGTCCTTCCAGATTTAGCATACTTGATTGATTTACTTGCAAGATCTTCGATACTCTTGATTAATTTATTCCTTCAATCTAGCCTTAATTAATTCCGTCAGTGTTTGACACTATCACTGATTCCTTCAATCTTGGATGCTTTCCTTGATCTTCTCTGACTGATTAGTTCGATCTCGAATGCTTTCCATGAGTCATGTACAAAGAACAAATATATTATTTTTATCATTAAAATCAAATCTAACAATGACGGTATTCATATAGACGTATTCTTTCTTTTGTCCTTTGTAACTCTGAATATATCTTGTACTTTTGGGCTTAAAATTTTGGTACTTTAGTTCCCATTGATATAAGGATTTACTTTATGTACATTAATAAGAAAATTCCCTTCCCCTGCTTTAGGAAAGAGAGCAATTGATCAATAACGTTGTATGGGGTCTATAAGATTATGAATAAACTATTTATTTTTTGTCCTTTAGAGTAAAAACCTTCTGGAACGATGGTGGCAGAGTAGTCGATCTCATCTCGTGCACGGGCGGATAGATATACCATGGTTGAGGTAGGAGAGGGTAACTTGCCAGGCAAAAGCAATCTATAGTATTTTTTTAAAAATAATAATAACCGGAAGGGCAATTAGCTATTACCTTTCTGGGCATATTGGCTATTGGCAGGGCAGTATAAAAAAAATAGTACCAACGTATTTTAGATGTTGTAGCAGTAATCCACCTTATTTTACTATATTGTTATAGAGGTTCTTATCAAGGTATAGAAGTCTCTTCACCAAGGTAGTTATTCTGTATTATCAAGTGCTTGTGGTTGTGCTTACAATAATTATAACAATAATAATTACAGCAAAAACCCTACAAGAAATAATGTAATATGTGTAAGTTTTCCTATGAGTGTGGCCCAATAGGTTTAAGGTCTATAATTAATATTTAATTAATCATCAAATCTCATCCGTCCGATCGGTTACTTCACGGACGTACCTGAATAAGCGAGAACCTGTATAAATTGGTCTTCTCCCCACCCATTAGGGTTACCATTTTTTATTTATCTCTCCCATCACTAAAGACGGTGGTAACGAAAGCTAGGGCAAGGAGCGAGAAACCAATTTCAATTAACCCCTCCGTTTCACGATAATGGCTTCCGCTTAAAGTATGTTTTCTGTAATGATTTTTGTGTAAGATTATCATGTTCAAGATCTTGGTGTAAATTAATGTTTATGTTTATAATATGTTCATCAATTCATAAGCTATGAGACATGAAGATCTTTTGCTGCATTTTGTTTGTTTTCTAATCTTTCCTTGCTTTCTTTTTTCTTCTATGAGTGTATTCTAGGGAATGGGCAAAGAGGTGATGAATTAAAGGAGAAGTATAGTATATGAACTAATATGTTGCATCATTCCGTTGGAAAGAAGGAAAAAAAAAAGCAATCTCCACCCTAGGAAATGTTTAGATATCTCAATGAATTTGCCTTGTATTCATTTGAAACTTAAAAGGACTTTCACAATCTTACACCCAATGTTACATGAAAGCTTTTATAATTTGTACAGTCACTAGATTTACAAGCCACTGGAGTACAATATATAAGATACTACAACAATAACAACAACAACAATTACTATTATGCTACAATCTCAAGCAAATCGAGGTCTGATGTATAATTTCTTGTTGACCATGTCACTCCAATTAACGACCCACATCAATGCTTGTGTAAGTCATTGTAGGCTCCCCCGAGCTAACTGCTGGCTCACCAGAACTACTAGGTAAATAATACACAGGAACTGGCATCTTTGTTGGTAGATTAGGCAATGCTGCCTCAAAATTTAGAACATGTATTGCTTGTCTTATGGATGGCCTCAGATTGCTCTCAGGATGAGCACACCATAACCCGGTAATCAGCAATCGCTCAACTTGTTTTGCGTCAAAATCTAGGTTTAATTTCTTATCAACAACAGAAGGAAGTTGTCCTTTACCATAAAGCTCCCAAACATACTCCACTAACCCTGCATCAGATTTCCCCGTCCCCGGATCTACTGATTTTCTTCCGGTTGAAATTTCTAGTGCAACTACTCCGAAGCTGTATACGTCTGACTCTTTACTTGCTCGGCCTGTTTTTATGTATTCAGGAGCCAAATAACCTAAAGTTCCAGCCAACCCTGTAGTCTGAGGACCTAATTCATGGTCCATTAGTCTAGCTAAGCCAAAATCACCAAGCTTGACATTAAAACTCGAATCTAGCATTACATTACTCGATTTGATGTCTCTGTGGATCACACATTGCTCCCATTCTTCGTGTAGATAAATCAAGGCGGATGCTAAACCGAGTGATATCTTGTACCTTGTATTCCAACTAAGAGGATTCCTTTTACCAAATAAGTGACAATCTAAGCTACCATTTGGCATGAATTCATAAACAAGTAAGAACTTTCCTTGGTCATGACACCAACCAATTAGCTGCACAAGATTTCTGTGTCTTAACCGACTTATAACCTTCACCTCGGTTATGTATTCCTTTTTCCCTTGCTTAGACCCTCTCGAGATCTTCTTTACAGCAACCGCGATATCAAGATCGATGAGGTAACCTTTATAAACTTCTCCAAATCCTCCTTCCCCTAGCTTTCGTTCCTCTGAGAAGTGATTGGTTGAAGTATCCAGCTCTTCGTAAGAAAACTTTTTCGGTCCTGCTCCCTTTTCAAGATCATCATTGAAAGATGTTAAGCTTATTGTCTCTGGATTTCTCTTCATCTTTCGTCGTCTCCATTTCCTCAATATTACTAAAGCCAAAATCGCGCTCACAAACAAAACTCCCCCTAATGCTGTTAACCCTGCAATCAATCCAATCTTTCTGCGACCATTTCCCCCTAAACCTCTTATATCAAGACTCGAGCTGAATTCCCACAATTCAAGTGTATGTCTTTCAACATTTATACCCGTTGCAGCAGAGAATCCGATGGTTATCCACGAAGGTAGAACCTCTCTAAGGTTTATTATATAAGATATGCTGGAATTGGCGCCTTTTCCATAGTTCCAAAAGACACTTAGATTTTTTGTCGTGGAATTGTAAGTAATCCATGCATCAATAGTCTCTCCACTATGTAAACTAACATTCCAAGGAGCTGTCACTGATGAAGCAATAGAATTCTTGTTTATACCAACATGTTCAAATGGAGGATCCCATTCGGGGTTGGAAAACGAGTCGAACTCAACAACAACAATTTGGTTCTGAGCTGAATCACTGGTGGTAGTATTGAACAGTCCAAGAAAACCACCACCTGAGTTAGGTGGAATCTGAAAACCAACCGGCGCGAGGAAAAATGCAATGCCATGACCATACAAGGAACTATTTAGGGTATCGATAGTGAATGAAAAATGCGTGGAGAAATGAGCAAGTTTAGTAGAGTCTGGATCCCAAAGTGGTACTTTCTCTCTATATATAGCATGTGCAACGCGACAAAGATAAGTAACTTTATTAAACTCAATCTCTCCTACAGAAGCAACTGCATCTCCTTCATAGAGTATTTCAGTCACGTCCGGACCAAAACGAGGTATTTTAAAGTAGACTGAATTTACAAACGGAATTAGAAAGAAGGTAATGAAGAGAGCAATAGAGTTTATGTTAAAAGACATAAATAGTACCACTTGTAGATTTTAGGAAAAAATGTGCGTGCCCCTTGCCTTGCCAAAAAGAGTCGGACATAAATGTTTGAATTGAATGGATTTGAAAGGCGGAACGAATCGAAGTAACAAAGGGCCGTGTGGATTCGTGCAACTGGAGTGGTAGTTGTACTTCACGAATTAACTTTACAAAAGTCTTCGTGCGTATGCATAAAAAATGCTACTAGTCTTCTTCTTGATGATAAGGCTTAGCTACCAGCTTGATTTTATAATCATAAGAAGTTTCATTATATGTACAAACTGAAGATAAAGCAACGACTTAGCCGGCAATCTTCTACCTTAAACAATGTAAGCTCCAACTAATATATATAATTAGTTAGATTGTGACCTAAATTATTTTTATGTTTGTAATCGCCTAAATTCCAGGCTGTGTCCCTACAATCATGGAAATTCTACAAAATAGCCTTATTGTCTATTGAAAGTCATCTCTCCTTGATGTTTTGAGTCAATTCCTTTGTGAGTTTTCCGTTTTTTTATAGGCATATATGGTACATAGGAGTTTGATAAGTCATGTGTCCCGTTATGTTTTAATGATCTAACAAACTTAATGTTAAGAAGCAGATGGAGGACCTGCTTCACATCCTCAAAGTGCTCAAGATTTACAAGCCTCAAGTCTGGGACATGTTCCAATGTTTAGAGCCAAAGAAACTCCAAAGGGAGCAGATAGACATCAATTCCCTTGTTGGTTGTACCAGTCAAACCCCACAGTTGTAAAGTCGATGCAACTGTTTCTCTACACACACTCAACAGTCACTTTATGGGGAATGTCTTTGTAACAAACATGCTTACATCATTCAAGTGATGTCACTTATGTAATATTAACATGAACCAAAGGAAAAATATCACACTTGCACATCTCAGAATAGTTTGTAATATGAAGTTTGCTCAGTAGTGAAGTTGAAATCCTACAAGTGTAGGTCGTGGTTTTTAATCCCGTGAGTTGGGAGTTTTCCACGTAAAACTCTACTATGTTATTACTTACTGATGTGTGAATTCCGTGGGAACTAATAGAGAACTCGTTTCTCTATATAGTTTGGCGGACCCTCAGGTTTTATTAATTGGTATCAGAGCGGGTATTTTCTATCAGGCTAACACCTAGAAAGGATACTCATGGCTGCTCCACCAAACTTTGAAGAAGGTCAATCTACCTACAGACCACCAATATTCAATGGTCAGGACATTTTATCAAGGATTGTCCCATTCTCAAGCAAGACCAATACAAGCACAACACTGACAAAGCAGCAAAAAGGAGCTTGGTTCCTTACAAAAGATTCAAGAGAAAAAAAGCTAATGACAATGTTGTAAAACAAGCTCTTGTTGCATAGGGGGATTCTTCCAGTGAGTCTGGAGAAGATAATACACACAGAGACACCTCTATGATGGCAGTTGAAAGGGAAGCAGCTGATTATGACTATCTTTTCCCTGATGACAAAATATGACGAGGATGAAGACAATGATGACGATGAGGTAAACTTTCTAGATGTTCAAAGAAATCTGAAGTCTTATTCTCAGAAAAAGCTTATATCTTTGGCATATGTCTTAATTGATGCTTATCACAGTCTTATAAATGATAAAGGTGCTTTAACTGTAAAGTTAGGAGAGGTAGAAAATGAGAGAGATGACTTAGTAATCATAGTGGATGACCTAAAAGAAACCATCGAAGATTTAATGAAAGAAAAGAGTGTTCTGATTAAGAAGGTTAAATACATAAAAAATGAGAGAGATGCCTTGTTGGTAGTTGTCTTGGACCTAAAAGAAACAATAGAGGAATTAAAAAGGGCAAGCAATTATAGGATTGTCCAAAAGGGAAAGGAAATTGCAAGTGAGGCACACATTAATCTTGAAATGGACTCAAATATGTGAAATCTAGTCTGTGTGCTGAACTTGAAAGAAACATACAGCTTCAAGAAGATCTAGGCAGAGTTAAAAGTGACCTAGAAAAGTCTTTGAAGAGGACATGGACCTCCAATACAATTGTTGCCATGTACACAGGCAATAGTGGGAACATGCAGGGAATCGGGTTCAAAAGGGAAAAGACTCCCTATAATCCACATAACAAGTATGTTACTGTCCCTGGTAACTGGCTTTGCACTCATTGTGGAAACACTGGCATTTTAAAGAAAACCGTTAGGCTAGAATTAAGTTCCAACAAAAGAACAAAGCTTTTTCTGAAAAAGTAACTACTGCGAAGGCACCTAGTCCTTCTGGTAAAAAGTGTATACTGCCTGGATGGAAAATTAGAAGTTTAATTCATCTTTTTCCCTACTAAAAGGGACCAAAACTTATTTAGGTTCCTAAGTCTAATCCTTGGTTCTCTTGTGGAGGGAGCAGTGAAACGAAGCAACCAAAAATGGTACATGGATAGTGGCAGCTCTAAGCATATGACTGAAAGCATCAATGATTTTCTTTCACTCAAAGCCCTGCAAGGAGGGAGTGTATCCTTTGGCAATGGCAAAAAGGGATACATTCTGGGAGTAGGAAGAATTGGGAAGTCAGTAACCCAATTGAAAATGTGCATTATGTGAATGACTTAAAATATAGCCTACTGACTGTTTCCAAAATCTGCGACAAAGGAAACAAAGTAGAATTTGTGTCAAAAGTCTGCACAGTTATAAATCGTGTGACAGGTGAAGTGGTCTTGATGGCGAAGAGATACAAAAACATTTATGTTGCTGATTTTGAGTATTTGCAAAATAGTGATCTCACTTGTCTATCTGTTGTTGATGATGATGTTGAACTGTGGCATAGAGGATAGGGTCACAAAAGCTTTACGTTGCTGAACAAATTGGTCAGGAAGGACCTGGATCGTGGACTGCCAAGGTCAAGCTTCAAAGATCACAAAGTGTGTGATGCATGTGTAAAAGGAAAACAAGTCAGGTCTTCTTTCAAAGCCAAAAGAAAGTTAGTACCTGAAGGCCAATTGATCTTCTCCACGTGGATCTGTGTGAACCTATGAGGGTGCCAAGTAGAGGAGGAAAGAAGTACGTTTTTGTTATAGTAGATGATTATTCCAGATTCACGCAGACCTTGTTCCTCAAATCCAAAGATGAAACTTTTCCAGTGTTTGTTAACTTCGTGAAGAAGGTCCAAATGAAGTTGAGCCATAATGTTGTGTGTATAAGATATGATCATGGCATAGAATTCGATAATGCAAAATTCGACGAATTTTGTGCTGAATATGGCATAAGTCATAATTTTTCAGCTCCAAGAACACATCAACAAGATGGTGTTATGGAGAGGAAAAATAAGACTCTTGAAGACATGGCTAGGACAACGTTGATTGACCGTCGCATTCCTAAATGCTTCTAGGCAGAAGTTGTCAACAAAACATAGTATTTGGTGAACAGGTGCATGATCAGGTTTCTCCTAAACAAAACTCTGTACGAACTGTTAAATGGGAGGAAACCCAAGCTAACAAATTTATGGACCTTTGGATGCAAATGTTATGTCCTCAACAATGGTAAGGAAGCACTTGGAAAATTTGATGCCAAAAGCGATGAAGGAATCTTTCTGGGCTATTTGTCACAAAGCAAGGCATACAAAGCCTACAACAAAAGAACTCAATGTGTTGAGGAAAGTATACATGTGAAATTTGATAAATCACACCACATATGTGGGAAAGATCACATGATAAGACTGATCAAGACAAAGAGCAGTCAACAGTTCTCGGTGAAGTCATCGATATGGAAAATGGAAAAGCTGACATGATGAGTCATGTCAAGGAATCAAATGATGATGATGCACTATGTCTCCAAATGATGTTGAGGAACCTAGTTCCTCGATCATAACAACTGAAGCTGAAAACATAGTCATTGATGTTGTGCAAGGAACTCCAGATGTTGAGCTGAGAACTGGATTCGTGTCAATAGTGGGTCACATTCAGAAGAACCTGTACCCTTTCACAATGAAATTCAGGTGTCCAACTGGAAGCACAAAAGCTCATACCTTCGATAAAATGTGATAACTCCTCTTGACACACAGGGATTCAAACTAGATCAAAGTCAAGGAACTCCCTGCCCTTCTCTGCATTTCTCACTCGAATTGAGCCCAAAAATATAAAGGGAGCACTAAAGGATGCCGATTGGATTACTGACATACAAGATGAACTTTATCAATTTGAGAGGAACAGTGTGTGGCACCTAGTTCCTCGACCTGCTGACAGAACTATTATAGGAACCAGATGGATATTTAGAAACAAACTTGATGAGTTTGGAAACACAACAAGGAACACGACAAGACTAGTAGTCCAAGGCTACAATCAAGAAGAAGGAATCGACTATGATGAAACCTTTGCTCCAGTTGCTCAAATGGAAGCCATCAAAATCCTCATTTGCCTTTGCATATCATATGGAATTTAAGTTGTTCTAGATGGATGTCAAAAGTGCATTTCTGAATAGTTTTCTAAAAGAAGAAGTCTTTGTCAAGCAGCCACCTGGGTTCGAGTGTCATGAGCATCCTGACTTTATATGGACTAAAACATGCTCCTCGATCTTGGTATGAAAAATTGTTCAAATTTTTCCTAGAAAATGGGTTTACAAGAGGAAAAATTGGCAACACCCTTATTTCTGAAGAAAGGGGAAGGGACTTGCTCATTGTGCAAGTCTATGTTGACAACATCATCTTTGGAGCAAAAAATGATTCTCTATGTGAGGAGTTTGCTAAGATTATGGGAAGTGAGTTCGAAATGAGCATGATGAGGGAATTAATTTTTTTCCTGGGTCTGCAAGTTAAGCAAACTCCTAATGGCAAAATGATAAGTCAGCAGAAGTACATCAAAGAGCCTCCGAAGAGATTTGAAATGGAAAGCTCAAAAATTATTAATACTCACATATCCACTGCCACTCGTATGGACATGGATGAACCCGGTCCCTCTGTGAACGAGAACATGCACAAAGGTATCATCGGGTCACTCTTGTATCTCACAACAAGCAGACCAGGCATCATTTTTAGTGTGGGACTATGTTCCACGTTCCAATAAAATCAAAAGGAATCTCATCTGAAGGTTGCTAAGAGAATCTTGAGGTATCTAAAAGGAACGCAAGACCTGGTTCTCTACTATCCCTCAAAAGACAATTTTTAATTGATAGGATATGTTGATGTTGATTATGCTTGATATCTGGTGGATAGAAAAAGCACTTCTAGCATGGCACATTTTTTGGGATCGTGTCTAATTTCATGAGGTACAAGAAAACAAAACTCGGTGGCTCTTTCAACTGCAAAAGCTGAGTATGTGGCAGCTGCTTCTTACTATGCTCAATTG
This sequence comes from Nicotiana undulata, assembly GCA_005239495.1. Taxonomy (NCBI): domain Eukaryota; kingdom Viridiplantae; phylum Streptophyta; class Magnoliopsida; order Solanales; family Solanaceae; genus Nicotiana; species Nicotiana undulata. Next base: position 21,576 of record ML290569.1, on the reverse strand, counting down.
TTGTGGATTAAGAAGCAGTTATAAGATTTTGGCGTATTATTTGATTGTGCCATTAAAATGTTACAACACCAGTTCTTTCAACATGGAAAAGAACCTAGTTTAACATAAGAGAACAAAGCACATTGATGTGCGACATCATTTGCTCAGAGACAATGTTGAAAAGGGGCTTATCTGCATGAAGTTTTGCAGCACAGAAGATCAAATTGCAGGCATCTTCAACAAAGCACTGAGTAGAGAGCACTTTGAAAAGAATCATTTGACACTTGGGTTGATAAAGTCAAGTTGAGAACTTGATCTCAATGAATGGCATAAAGTTTTCCATATCGTTACGGGTAGACACGCATAGCGATTATAGAGCAAACCAAGAGCTAATGGTATTGCATTCTAGTAGAAGGATGAGGCTTACATTTACAAAATCTGTCAGGGAACCTGGTTCCTTTGACACATTTAGTAGTTTCTTTGTACTCTCGTGCACAATTTTTAAACGGCTAAAAAGGTGCGATGTCACTTAACATGTCAGTCTCCCCCTTTTTTTTTTTGGAACCCTAGCATCCTACTCATTATGAAACGACCCATCTACCCAGAAAATCAATACCCCTTACTAACTGGTCCCTCACCCCTTTTAAATAAACCCAAACACTGTTACTCTCATAACTGTTCGCATCAAAAGCCAAAAATTTCCTTTTTTTCTCTCAACTCCCAAACTTACTCTTCTCTCATCTCGTTGTTCTCCACCATGTCTGAGAATCTCAAAACCACAAATGTTCCTAACATAGTCCCCACAGAGTCTTCATATCTTGAAGCACTAGTGACAGAGTCTTAGCACTCAACACCACCCAGTCCAAACCCTAAGCAAGATTCCCAACTACCCATTGTCTCTTCTCCAACCCAATCAAGTTCCGGTTCTCATCGGAGTCGCAAAACTTTGAATACCAAGAGATTTATAGCTACGACCTCTCCTTCAGCCTCGCCGAAAAAAATGGCTGAACAAGGAACAATAAAGGGAGAAGAAAATCAGGAAGTCTCTAGTCTGCACGTGGAAGAGGTTTCTGAGGCACAACAGGGTATGGTTCGTACCGATGATGACCCAGCAATGTCTATCCCAGAACTCTATTTGAATGTTGTCGATTCTACATGTATTATATCTCCTATGTCTTTTGATTTTACCTTGGGGTTAAAAGAACAAGAGGTCATAGAGAATATGCCATCAATCGTTGCTGAGGGGTGTGGTTAGTGGTTATGAAAAAGTGTCTGAAGCCAATGGGTCTCAGGGGGAAGGTGACAATCTGCTGGAAGAGGGAAGGGAACTAGTGTCTGTTAAAAATCTGGCACCAGACAGTACTACCGGAGAACCTCTTGAGGGGCCTGATCCCTCCACCCAAGAGGAGCCCACTACTCCTACTTGGGATGAAACCCCATGTTCTCCAAAAGAAGCCCATGTCAGTACTGATTCCGCTCCCTCTTCATTTCTATGCCGAGCCATTAACTATTGTTGCTCCTAAGATGTGCTCTCTGGCCGAGGAAGAGAATGAGGGTAGTGAAGATGACTATGACGATGTGGCTCTTGCAAGTCTTATTAGTGCCAAGAGTAAAAGTACAACTCCCAAACCGCCCACTCCTAAAAGACCTACTACTAGGCTGCAAAATAAGGAAGCTCTTGAGTCAGTGCTGAAGAAAAGTAAGGAAGAAAAGTAAGGAAGAAAAGAAGAAGAAGAGGTTGATGAATGGTGGCAAGTTAGTACATGATGAGGTAGTGCCTACATCTCTTGTGGTCGATGTTGATGACGAGGTAAATGAGGAACCCAATCCCTTAATCCGTAAATCCTCCAAGAAATATGTTGTTCAAAAATATGGAAAAGAGTTATCTGTGAGAGTGATGGAGTTTAGTAATGTTGAAGTGGGAGAGTATGGAGAGAAAGTGGATGAGGAGTCCGGTAAGACAATGTCTGGAAAGTCTGTGTCTGAGAAGGTGTCTGAGAAATCAACAGAGAAAGGGAAAAATATGAAAAGATCAGTGAAGCAGAAGGCAGTTGCCAATGAGGAACCTGGTTCCTCCACAAAGGCCAAGATGGGTGTATCCAAGAATGAGGGAAGGGAAAATCTGAGAAAACAGAGGGTGCTTTGGGGCAGAACCTTTTCCGCTGACATTCTTGACATGACTGGAATGCGCCAACTGGTTGAAATTATGAATTTCACACATGAGAGCCCCAAGGTGTAAGAGGCTGAGATACGCAGTTTCTACGCCGATTTGTTCACAGTTGAGGATGATAACATCTGCTTGAAGGTAAATGGGGTTGACTTTGTGATGGATAAGCTGTGTTGGGAAATATCTTGAGAGTGCCTACTGACGGTACATCCTCCATTGAAGGGACTTGCTCTTCAAACTTCAGAAATGCCATTCTAAAGGATGATACAGTACAACAGGGGGAACGGGTGCACAAGAAGGCCCTTCTTCTAGTGTACCAATTCCTATTCGAAATGGTGAACAAAGTGTTGCTCCCTCGTGCAGAAAGGCATTCCATTACATCACGAGCAAACTTGTTCCTCATGGAAGCACTAGGTGCATACTCAACTATAAATCGGTCGGGTATCATGATTGAGAACATGAAGAAAGTAGCAGATTTCAAGGATGGTAATCATGGGCTGCCCTACGTGTTTCTTTTCACCAAAGTATTTGAGTTCTTCAAATTTCCCTTGGGAAAGACCACGGTAGGTACTCGCAGGAATAATTTCTTCAAAAACACCTTGAAGAGTGTGAGTGCATCGATAAGAAAGGAGGGGTTGGCAACAATTCCACTATCTCTCAACCGATTGAAGCTCAGATATTGCCAATGAAGAGATAACGAAGTTGAAGGCAAGGAATGTTATCATTGTGGGTCATCTTAGTCAGGCCCAGGAGGCACCTGGTTCTAGTAGCTCACAAAGCACAGAGGTTGCTCGCCTGATCAAAGAAAATGCTGATCTCAGGAAACAATTTGAGGACCTGAAGGAGAGGTTGCTGAATGAGCAAGGATCTGCAAATGCTCGAATTTGACCTAAATTTCAGCAGATTTATGAATGTAACTTGTGATTACCTTTCCCAACTTTTGTTCCACAAATCTCTTAACTTCAAAACATAACACACGACTACTATACAACTAAAATAGCTCATAACATAACCTCATTATCATGTTGATCACCCTAGTCTCACCCCAAAAGTATATGTTATAACATTACCAACTTGTCGACTTTCGACGAAATTTATTTTCTTCAATTCGTTTAGCTTCTAAGCCTTCTAACGTCCTTATCAGTCTCATAACTAATAGATTTTGTTATCAGTCTCATAACTAAATTTCAGCAGATTTATGAATGTAACTTGTGATTACCTTTCCCAACTTTTGTTCCACAAATCTCTTAACTTCAAAACATAACACACGACTACTATACAACTAAAATAGCTCATAACATAACCTCATTATCATGTTGATCACCCTAGTCTCACCCCAAAAGTATATGTTATAACATTACCAACTTGTCGACTTTCGACGAAATTTATTTTCTTCAATTCGTTTAGCTTCTAAGCCTTCTAACGTCCTTATCAGTCTCATAACTAATAGATTTTGTGAATACTATAATATTGTCCTTGCCATCTAGGCAACTAGTCTGTGAATAGATCCGAAGTCTAGGGCATTTCCCACTTTAGGCCTCTTTCTTCCAATCCCGTAACTATTTTCTACCTTCTGTCATGCAGCATGTATGAATATGTCCTTGTATGTACACCTCTTCTCTCCTTTTTCCTCCAACTTTTAGCCAATCTCTAGGCCTCACTTTGTGAACATAAACAGAACTATGACAAGTTGTTCCTCTAGGCATCTATAGGTGTACTGAAGTTCTTCACTCGATACTTTGTCGAACTTATGACTATTGCTATTTTTTCATAGCCTCGGTTATCTATCCTTATGGATTTACTACATCTAGGTAGGTAATACTATATCATAAATATTACTTCAATTTATTATTGTCGATGTCTGCTACCCAACTCCAGGTTACTCTCTCACTGCTTATCCTATATGTATAAATCTAAGTCCTTTAATGCTTCATTATTATTGTTCATCTAAAGAATGACATCCTAATCTTCTCTCATACTTTGGAACTTTATCCATCTATTGTTGATTCACCTTAATGTTGATCTATCATCTATCACTGATAACTTGAAACTTCTTACGTAATACAATATAACTAAGGCTCACGTCTCATCAGGGAACATACGAAGTTATTCGCCTGATCCATATAAGGATGGTACTATACTTCAATAACCGTATTTCATAGCATCCCAACGTGATTCATCTTATAGTGGGTAGTTGAATCCCCTGCAATTCATGAAATCTCTTATCTTTGAATCATTACTCAGTTGAAAGCCTATACATCATCCTCTTATCATTTATCACAATTACACCGTTACTTTAAAACCAGGGCAGCATTCCATCTATTCTAAATGCTCCTAGTTTTAAACTCACTTTGAGTTCATTCAGTCTATACTGAGTTTTCTATAACTTACGAAAACTATCAGCTCTCTTGTTTTGATTGGCTTAATTTCGAGGCCTTGCCTATTCTTGTCATTGTATCACTCACCTTTTCTTATCTTTACTCCTATCTACTCGTTCTACCACATTTTTGCTTGCGACCTACACATATCTATTTATACTACTCACAATCTTCCTTTAACTTTCTACCACCATAGATTTCCTTCCGTGCCTTCTCAGTTGCCTTTAAATGTAAGCAATTACTTTCCTGGTCGGTTTGCCACTTTTTACATGAATACTTGGCTTAACTTAGTACCCACACATATTGGAATTCCATGCCACACATATGATCTTGAATATTACTTTTGTCACGACCCAAAGCTTAGACTATCGTGACGGTGCCTAACATAGTATTAGGAAAGCCAACACCTCAAAACATTTTCAATACTTTTTAATGAAAATAAACTAAAACAGGTTTAAATAATTAAAGCTCTCGTAAACTGGATATAAGATCAAAACTCAATTTGTAAGTTCCCAAAACCAAGGTGTCATTAAGTACATGAGCGTCTGTACAACACAAGTCTGAAATACTATCTATGAAAAACTGAAACTAAATACATAAAGCTGAGAGATAGGGAAGAAGGGTCAAGGTCTGCGGATGCCAAGCGGTGTCACAACCCGAATCCCCAACCCACGGGATCGTGATGGCGCCTAACACCACACTTTCTAGGCAAGCTAATGTTAGAAATTAATTAACCAATTTCCTTTAAACATTTAACTATACACAACAAAACAATTTAAAATAAGCTAAATCTAATATTTTCCAATGAATTACTTCATGAATAATAATAATATAATAATAATAATAATAATAATAATAATAATAATAATAATAATAATAATAATAATAATAATAATAATAATAATAATAATAATAATAATAATAATAATAATAATAATAATAATAATAATAATAATAATAATAATAATAATAATAATAATAATAATAATAATAATAATAATAATAATAATAATAATAATAATAATAATAATAATAATAATAATAATAATAATAATAATAATAATAATAATAATAATAATAATAATAATAATAATAATAATAATAATAATAATAATAATAATAATAATAATAATAATAATAATAATAATAATAATCGAATAAACAAGTTGAACCACGAACTAAATATATAAGTATAAGACTACCCCAGGGTCTGGTGTCACAATTCACGAACTACTAAGAATACTACAAATAATGGACTTAAAGAATTATGTATCAGTTTTGGAATGAAATAAAACAGTGTCTATAAAATAAAGAGAAGACTTCAGGAATCTGCGGACGCCAGCAGATCTACCTCGTGTCTCCGATTAATGATGACAGCTACTAAAATCAACTAACTCTGGCCGGTACCTGGATCTGCATAAAAAGTGCAGAGTGTAGTATCAGTACAACCAACCCCATGTACTGAGTAAGTGTCGAGCCTAACCTCGACAAAGTAGTGACGAGGCTACAGCGGGGTAATTATAACATAACCTGTGACAATATATAATAAAGCAAGAAAGAAATTCTAAACAAAACAAAACAATAATCTGTAACAACAAATAAAATAACTTAGCCACCTTTTCCAGGTCTCAGCTATAACCAATTTCCACATATATTTCCAAATCTCACTTTAAAATAACCGTAGGTGCAAAATATGAAGAAAAAAAAGTAGAGTAAAACATAAGTGTCCTCCCTTATTGCTCCTTGTTGCGGCGTGCAACCCGCTTCCACCTGTCCACCCTTATTGCTCCTCCCTATATATATCACCCTTATTTCTCTTGTTGCAGCGTGCAACCCGATCCCACCTGTCCACCCATATCACTCCTTGTTGTGGCGTGCAACCTGCTCCCACCAGACTATCACATCACTTTATTTATAAAAGATTTCACAATTTAGGTCAAAGCCTTTCACAATATTTTTGTCTCAACAATTGTAAACAAAAAGTTGTATTTCTCATACACTTCATCAATATCATCTCAAAATGAAACCAACCGGAATGGATATATCTCGTAAAAAATGTCAACCAACTCAATCTATATGTACCACAATGAAACCAAGGAAACGACCAACACTTTCCAAAATAATTGAAACAATACTTAACAACAAGTTGACAAAACCAAGTAGTCATGGAGGCATCAATGATCATAAAGCAATTAAGCCAGTGACCAAATAAATTAGAAATAGTGAAGGGATTATGTTCAACAAGTAATTTGGTGGTGCATAGATACTCGTCACCTCACCTATACACCACACACATGCAAATTCACATAGCATTTAAGTTGGGGATTCCTATTCCCTCAAGTCAAGGTTAAATCAAGCACTTACCTCAATTTCGCAGGCCACTCACTGCTCAACTACAGCTTTTCCTTTAGCATTTGCCTCTAACCCGCTCGAATCACGTAACATACACAATGGAAGATACAACTTCATTGTTGCCAAATGATGTTCAATATATTGATAACGAAGAACTTGTATAACAGCTGGGAACCGGAACAATATCATTGACCTCGACAGATCCTCAAACTCGAACAAGAATACCTCATGATTGAATGGGTTTTGGACTGGTTTTAGGTGCCGAAACACTCATTTTTGGTTGGTTTCTCACAGCCACTATTGCTGCATATTTTTTTTCCAGTTGTTGCAGCTGATTTTTGATGGTTTAATAGATGAGCTAAGATGATAATAGATTTGGTTTTATGGAGGTGGAGCGAAAACGTTTTAGCTGAACTTCTCGACTGAAACTCAGACTATTTCGAGGTGCGACACAGCTGTTTTGGAATGGTTTCAGTTGTGTCTTGGGTAGGTGTTTAGGGGTCGTTTTCAGGTGTTTCTCGGTGTTTTTGAGCAGAAAATAGGGGTTGTTTTGGTGGCTGAACTGCTGCCCTTTTTATGGTGGTGCAGCAGCTCGTTTTGGTTGGCTTTTGGGTGCATTTTGGAGCTTATTTTCGTGGTGGTTTCAGGTGGTTATGGGGCTGTTTTAGGGGGTTGATTTGGAGGTCGTTCCAGGATGGGCTTATGGGGGTTTAATGTCAGGTTTCAAGTGGAGTTTTGGTGATTGTTTGGAGCTGGTTTTGGGGATTGTTTCAACTGCTTTTCAGCTGGTTTCATAGAGAAGAAAAAGGGTGAAGAAGGTGTCGGTGATCTGTGTTTGAACGAAGAGCTACTGCCCTTTTTTTGGAGCTGCGTTGCTGGTTCTGTGAAGGGAGACGTTGGTGTTTTTAATAGGTTATGGTTGCTGTGATTTTTATTTTGAAGAAGAAAAATAATGGAGCACCAGTGCACCAGAAACAGTTATGACAGAAGATTTTTACAAGTAAAAAATATCCCGAAGCCTACCCGAAACTCACTTGATCTCTCGGGGCTCTAAATCAAACATGCACGCGAGTCTAAAAATATCATACGTATTTTATCGTGCAATCAAATAAAAAAAACACCTAAAACTAAGAATTTAACCTCAAAACTAAAAACCCAATTACACGCTTGGAGAGCCTTAGCTCTGGCGACAGGCGACTGGAGAGAAGAAATACGCGTACAACTTTTTCTTGGTCGTTCATGGCCTCTCCAGCCGGCGACCAGCTTCCGTCCATGGT
>ML290569.1:0-13174 GCA_005239495.1 Nicotiana undulata | reverse complement strand
CCCCCCCCCCCAAACATCCCCTACCATTACCAATGTCAATACATCAAATAATAAACCAATGGATTATGCTGGATTATTAAAACCTGCTACGATCAATGCTACTACCCAGAACAGTGTTGCTGGAACATCAAAAAATATTGCTGTTAGGTCGCATGTGGAACCTGTACAGGCAAGACGTGCTACTTTTCTTCAAGGTCAGCCATTGGTGAGATTTACAGAAGCGGAAGTAGAGCGTATGAACATTATTGAAGGTTTGCATATTGTCGTGGTGTGTAATTTTTCATATGGTTGGCCGAAATTACAAGAATTACGGAAAATTATTCCAATGCAATGTGGAATCAAACGAGAATGCAACATTGGTTATCTTCCTGATCGACACTTATTGGTGAGACTGACGTTGTGGCAGGACTACATCGAATTTACGTCGAAAAGTCTTTATTATGTTAAGGACAAGTTTGGACAGGAATTTCAGTTGCGCACATTGATTTATGATTCAAAATTCAAAGCCGGAGAGGAAACATCGAAGGTAATGGCATGGATTTCAGTTCCAAATTTATTGCCGACCTTTTTCGTTAAGAAATGTTTGTTCTCGCTAGCTTCTGCTGTTGGAAAGCCACTTCATCTAGATATGGCTACTATAAATAAAACGAGGCCAAGCTGTGCAAGAGTAAAGGTATTGGTTGATTTATTAGCGGAGTTACCGAAGAAAGTGCGTATGGACATCGAGAAAGAAGTGACGAAGGAGGTTAGGACGGAATGGGTGACGATTAGATATGATTATTTACCCAAGTACTGCAAAGAGTGTAAACTACAAGGTCACGATATGATTGATTACTGGCGAATTCATCCGGAACTGGTGGAAACTAGAAATATGGATGAGCAGGTGAACAATGAAACAGTGGTGCAAAAGGGTAATGAAAAAGGTAAGGAGACTGCTCCTTTGATGATTCTGTCGAGTGGCAAGGTCGTGGGTAATGTTGGTCCTCAATGGAAGGAAATTAAGGATAATCGAGTACAACACACAGTCAAACAAAATCATGCTCGTGCAGAACAAACTGAAGGATCCGGCGCAGTTGGCAAAGAAATAGTTCCTGTTGATTTTGCTGCTGCAAGACAGATACAAACGACCAACAAATTTGTGGTGTTGGAGGTGGAAAGTGTAGAGCCAAATGAGGGAAATCAACTGGTATTGATGGAGGATAATGTAATGCCAAAAGGACCTGCTAGTAAGGCTGCTAAGCCTGGTAATTTGACTACTGATGCACCAGTATTTAATCTTAGTTCTACTGGAGATGTTGGGTCTATTATTGGCAATAATGCTATGCCTAATGGGAAAGAGAAGGAACGGATGGTAATAGCTGATCATAGGGTGAAGGAGAGTACTACTCAATGGGTAAACAGAACATTTGGTGACAATGTTCAAATGAATCAATCATGTCACGAGGTACCTACACAATCTGAGTTCAATGGTGAAGATGGGAATCAAAAGGTGATGCAAGTATACAATTAGAAGGAAGGAAGCTTTGGATTGATCAAACTGAGGTGGATCCTGACAAAGGGGAGTTACCAGATGATGCTATGGGGGAGGAAGAATCTTGTGATGAAGAAAATGAACAAGACGAGCAAAGTGTAAATGCCAAGAACAAAGATCCATCACAAGGTGAAACTAGCAGAAACAATGAAGAAGAAGTTACTCCAATAGCTTTGAGTACTGAAGCTGTTGGACCTGAAGTAATTGTGTGCCCAAATTCAAGAAATGAACTTCCACCAGCTAAGCCTAATATAGATGGGGATAAAAAAACCGGAGAGGCAGACTTTAACAAGGATACAAGAGATATAACTACTGGAGATGGGGAGAGGAAAGACAATGCAGATAAAACTCAAGCACAAATACCAGCAGATGAAGTAATAACTAAGGAGAAAAGGAACACTGATTTAGTTCCTAAAAATATGCAGCAGCAGCTGGTCGAGCAGAGTAATGAACATATAGATGAGGATAACATTGAAGGCAGGGGAAAAGATTTAGATGAAAAATCAACAACTCAAAATTTCAGAAATGTGGCGAGGCAAGGTGATTTATCACCTAGACATATGGAAAGAGGGAAGTCAGCAGGTAGAGGAAGGAAAAAACAGACAAAGGACACTCAAAGTTTAGTCCCTGGGGTCTAAACAAGAAGGGCTCAATCTAAATCTCATAATTGATCATGAATGCGATTATTTGGAATGTGAGATCCGTCAATACGAAGAAAGCATTTGAGAGGCTTGTTCTCATGAATAGGCAGCATCATTTTTAATTTATAGGCATTATGAAACCAATGCAACAAGTAAGGAAGTTAGAAAGATATCGAAGGAAGATCGGAATGTTACAAGCTTATGCCAACATTTCAAATAAGATTTGGGTGTTTGTGGATGAAGATCATGGAGTAGATGTGATGATAAACGTGGAGCAGCAGATGACTATGAAGATCACAAATATGGATACTCAAATCTCAATCATTGTGACGTTTGTATATGCAAAATGTGACGCGATTGAACGAATTGAATTATGGGACAACTTGTATTATTTAGCTCGAGATATGTCATTGCCTTGGCTCGTGGGAGGTGATTTTAACGTCATTTGGGATGAAGAGGAAAATTTGGTGGCTTGCCTGTCTCAATTAATGAGGTGAATGACTTTCGACATTGCGTTAACACATGTAACCTCACTGATTTAGGCTTCAAAGGCAGCATATTCACGTGGTGGAACGGAAGAGCGGAAGATGATTTCATTTTCAAGAGGTTGGACAGATGTTTGGCTAACACTGAACTCCAACAACTTCTACCTTGATTAGAGGTTTCTCACCTATCTAAAATAGGATCGGACCATAGTTCTATGTTATTGTCATGTGCAAAAAATGTTGTTCCAGTTAAAAAGGCATTCAAGTTCCTAAATTTCTGGACAAAACACAAGTCCTTCAAGGAAGTGATTCGACAGAACTGGACAGTGAACTTTGCTGGAGATCCTTTCTACATGTTCAACCACAAATTGAAGAAGGTGAAGAAGGAATTATCATTATGGAGCAGGGCAACCTACGGAGACATATTCCAAAAAATAGCAAGCCTAGAAGAAGTGGTACTAGTCCACGAAGTAGAATTTGAGAGGAACCCAACTGTTCAAAATCGAGAGAGATTGCAAAAGATACAAGCAGAGTTAATTAGATACTTAGCTCTAGAGGAAGAATTTTGGAAGCAAAAATCCGGCATGAATTGGTTTAAGGATGGTGACAGAAAAACAAAAAAAATTCATGCCCAGGTAAATGGCAGAAGGAAAAGGCTCCAGTTAAAAAGAGTGCAGAATGATACAGGCAACTGGATAGAAAACAATGAAGATATGGCTGCTCTAGCAATTAGATTTTATCAAAATCAATTCCATGAAGAAACTTTACCTACTAATTTTGCAATTTTGGAGCACGTAACTGAAATGGTGGATAGCAATCAGAATGAAATGCTGGTGCGTCAACCAACTGAAGAAGAAGTTAAAGTTGCAGTGTTTGGATTGAATGGAGAAAGCGCTGGGGGACCAGATGGATTCACGGGGTGTTTCTTTCATACATGCTGGGATATAGTTGGGGGAGACATTGTAAATATGGTTAAGTCATTCTTCAATGGCCATGATCTGCCCAGATATATCACACACACGAACTTAGTGCTGCTGCCCAAAAAGAAGGAAGTGGAAACCTTTTCGGATATGCGACCTATTAGTCTTAGCAATTTCGTCAACAAGATTTTCTCAAGAGTTATTCATGAAAGACTAGTAGGATTGCTACCAAACTTGATCTCTGAGGAACAAGCTGGATTCGTAAAAGAAAGAAGCATAGTTGAGAATATTTTGCTAACTTAGGAGATAATAACAGACATCCGGTTGAGGACCAAGGCGGGACCTAATGTTGGCATTAAATTGAATATGACAAAGGCCTACGATCGTCTATCGTGGTTATTCTTGACTAAAGTATTGCGGAAGATGGGCTTTGGAGAAAGATTTATTGGATTGGTATATGGAATAATTGCTAATAATTGGTATTCTATTCTCCTTAATGGGCAGCCACAGGGGGTTTTTAGATCGACGAGAGGAGTGAAGCAGGGCGACCCTTTATCACCTACCCTGTTCATATTAGCAGCAGAAGCTATGTCGAGAGGGTTGAATGCACTGCATAGGAACTTAAACTTCTGCGGCTTTGGACTACCAAAGTGGAGTCCTAAGATAAATCATCTTGCATACGCGGATGACACGATCATTTTTACATCATCTGATGTAACCTCTTTGCAGCTAATAATATGAGTCTTAACTGCTTATGAATCTGCCTCTGGACAGCTGATAAACAAGAGTAAATCAGCTATATATATGCATGAATCAACTAGTGAAAATGAGGTGGAGAAGGAAAGAATCACTGGTATTTGAAAACAAGAATTTCCCTTTACATACCTTGGGTGCCCAATTTTTTATCTAAGAAGGAATATAGATTATTATCAAGGTTTATTGACAAAGGTGATGGACAAATTACAAAATTGGAAAGGGAAATTATTGTCCATTGGAGGAAGGGCTGTACTTATAGAACATGTGCTCCAAAGTATGCCTATACACTTGCTATCGGCAGTCAATCCTCCACCATATGTGATCAACAGATTGCACAAAATATTTTCACAGTTTTTCTGGTGCAATTCAGTTGGTGTGGCAAGTCGACATTGGGCATCGTGGAGTACTTTGAGTTTACCAGTTGAGGAGGGGGGTGTTGGTTTTAGATCGCTTAATGATATGTCCAAGGCCTTGTTTTGCAAATTATGGTGGAATTTCAGGACAAAGCCAAGTTTGTGGAGTTCGTTTATGAGCCAAAAATATTGTAAAAAGCTCAATGCGATGATTGTTCCTTGGAGGTATGGATCACATGTGTGGAGGAAAATGCTCGAATGTTGAGATATCGTGGAGCATCAGATACTATGGAAGCCTAAAATGGGGTCCGCTTTGTTTTGGTTCGAAAATTGGACAGGCCTGGGTTCTTTATACTTCGTTACCCCTCCAGATTTTGTTTGTGATGAATCAATTCAGAATATTTATGATGTAGTGCAGAATGGACAATGGGATGAGGTGAGTATCAGACAAATATTACCAGATGACCTTGCATCACATATACTGGAGAATATTAAGCCACCAATGTCGATTGAACTGCTTGATAAACCAATATGGATGCTGGAAAATAGAGGTGAATTCTCTGTAAAATCAGCATGGGATTATGTTAGAATAAGGAAAGAACCTGGGAATGCTTATACAAATATATGGGTGAAAGGATTGCAATTTAAGATTAGCTTCTTTATGTGGAAAGTTTGGAGAAATAAGCTTCCCCTCGACGACTCTTTTAGAAGATTGGGATACCTTATGGCCTCTAAATGTTGGTGTTGTGAAGAGCCAAAAGAAGAGACAATGCAACATGTTTTCTATACATCACCTGCAGCTCAATCTGTGTGGAAATACTTCCTGGGACACGTTGGAATTTCAATAGAAAGGAGTAATCTACATCAGGCTATTGTGAATTGTTGGACTGCTGAAGTTGTGCCGAGGTTAAAGCCAATTATGCAAGCTTTGCCATCAGTGATAATATGGGAGTTATGGAAAAGAAGAAATAGCTATAAATATGGCGATGCAGTTACTGTGAGTAGAGTTATGTACCAAATTTCAACGACTATGCAATCCCTGGTGAAAATAAGGAAGCCAAGCATTCAAAACACCCCTCATAGATGTCCTGAATTGTTCAAGATGATGGAGCTATATACACCGAAGTTAAGCTATACTAAGGTGTGGTGGAAACTGCCAGAACAAGGGTGGATAAAAGTGAACACGGATGGGGCATCGAGAGGCAACCCAGGTAGGAGCTCGATTGGTTTTGTGCTGAGAAATGAGGAAGGATATATAGTGTATGCAAGTGGCAAAGAGATTCAAGAGGGAACAAATTCTATTGCTGAAGCAAGAGCAGTCCGTGAAGCCTTGAAGTTCTGTGTTGAAAATAATTATTTCCTAATTGAGCTAAGCACAGACTCGATGCTACTTAAGAATGTGATCTCTGGAGAGTGGAAGCCACCTTGGCAAATTTGCGAAGTGATAGAAGAGATTAGGGAGCTGATGAGCAGGGCTAGTGTAACAGTGACACACACATTTAGAGAAGGAAATAGCCTAGCAGACTATATAGCAAATTATGCACTAGATGTTGGCCCCATTGAGTGCAGCAAATTTGAGGAGCTGGATGTACATGGTCGAAGGTTGGTTAATAGCGATAAACTACAATGTCCCTATCTCAGAGTACGAGTTGCAAAGAACTAAGAAGGGAAAAAGAAGATCAAAGTAGGAATAAGGTGGCAGCAGGGCTATATGTATATGATCAGTTGGAGAAAGGAAATCAACTGGAGTGCTGTGATCAAATCTGTAAAGAGGAGATCACAGTACATTATTTTTTTACTGACTTGGTGTTTTGTTTTGCAGGTATAACGTCTGGAAACTTGACTCGTCAACTGACCAAACTACTCTGGGTGGTATTAGCACATTGTGCTCACTCCCATGGAGTGAAATCAGTTGTGAGGACAAGCAGTACAGCAGGGAGAACCTCCAGGGGTGCAAAGAGGGCAAATTTGTGGTGGATGAGCAGTTGTGAGATGTACAAGAGTACCTATCTTTGGAAGGTAGAAATTAGAAAATATCACCACTGGAGAATCAACAAAAGACTGCCCATTTTGTCAGTACAAGACAGACAAAGTAGAAGGCATCAACCCCAAAATTGGTGTCACACAATGAACACAATAACACACAACTGGAACTGGAGGATAGACATAGGGACAGGAGGAGGATGGAGCAGTGAGTTGCTCGATTACTATCAAAGGATAAGGTGTGTTTGGTTAACAAAATCTGGAGCACATAGAGTTTTAAGGAACATTAATCAAACTCGGTCTAACACCTTAAGAGCAAATTGGAATAAGGAGAAAATTGGATTGGTGGAATTGCCCAGAATGATCAAGCAATTTGGGCAGCAAGGGATAGCATATTCAGTACATAGTAACACTGGTAAATCACAAGTGATTACAGCTAAGAGGGAACTACAGAATGGTGATGATACAAATCTAAACGAAAAGGCAATGCTGTCCAGATTTAAGATTGGACAACAAAGAGTTGTTGATACAATTAAGAAGCTACTGTACTCAGCTACATAGATAGGAAATACAGGGAGCCAGGCAAATATTTGGGCAGAAATATGTGTGATCATGCGCTTGAGACTAAGACATCATTGGCACAAAGTGGAAGAAGCAAGAGAATTACAGGGAACTGCAGAACAGTATAGTCTAGTCCCTTGGGAGAGGACTATGCTGATCTATATTTTTTACTAACAGTGTGTTCTATTTTGCAGGTGAACTTTCTGTGGTTATGCCATATCCTATGATAGAACCTCAGCAGGTGGTATTAGTGCAATGCACTCAGTCCACTGAGGAGAAGTCACAGATATGGTTAAACATAGAAAAAAGGAAGAGCACTTTACTGTTCAGAATTAATAATTGTCGCAGAGTTGTTTAACATGATAGATCAGCAACACATGAAGGTTATGGACAAGATTACTACAAGCAAGTATGTTCAAGGAAAACGAGCAGCACACTAGAACGAAATAATGGGCAGTCGAATGTTACAAGAACTGGCATTGACATGTCCAGTTTTTTGGGCACAAGACAGCATTTTCGAACTGGAATTAAGGAGGCAAAATCTTACGATATATCAAGAAATTCATCTCATGTAGATAGTATGAAGTACAAGGAACACAACAGAAGAGGGAAATCAATATTGCATTCAGGGATCATTGCTGAATTAGAGACGAGAAAAGGCAAGGACATCACAGAAAGATACATTTGGACAGCATATGCAACAGGAGCAGATAGAAATAAATGTGTGAAATTGAAACACATGGAAATACCAATACTTGAGGAAAGTATCCACAGGGTATATGATTTTCTACTACTGAAACAAGCTATTGGTGGTGCAAAAACAATTCAATATGCTTTGCACACAAATGGAGACGCTGGGCAGTGCATGGAGTAGATGGACCTTTGTCAATAAGCACTAGGCTTGGTTATTTTAGATTTTACATTACATTTATTAGTTCATCGGTATGTAATATCAAAGTTGGGTATCCCATACTCAAACTTGATAAGAGGGCATATGTAGCTTTCAAGGCTTACAGTCTTACTTCGCGTAGGACAACTTGTAATCTATTTTTTTCGTTCGATTAATATAAATAAAAACTAGCCCTAGGCTCTGTCTAGTGGATTGCTTAAAAAAAAAACTCAAAACTAAAACCCTAAACCCTCAACACCAACGCAAGTTTTCTCTGCCTTCTCTCTAGAAATCAGATTCTAGAGAGAGAAAGTTGTTACGGCGCCTTTAATGGCTACTACCACCGGCGGCCAGCCACCACCTGTGGTTAGGCTGCCCCCCCACCCCCCACCCTAACATCGCCCAGCCCCCCATGAACCTAAAATCTACTGCCCAGCCCCCTTGCGACCCAAAACAACCCTGCCCAGCTGCCCACAAGTGGTGGAAACTCTACGCAAGCCATGGATTATGCTACAGCAGTAAACCCAGCAGATAAAAACAATACAATACAAGTTAAATCACCTCCAGTTGACCCAATTCCTATGAGGCGTGCAACTTTTTTACAAGGACAACCTATGATCAAGTTCATGGCATCAGAAGTAGACCGTATGAATATAATTGAAGGCCTAAAATATGCTGTTGTTTGAAAACTCTCTTATGGCTGGCCAGAAATACAAGAAATACGTAAAATCATTCCTATGCAATGTGGCATCAAAGGGGAGTGCAACATTGGATTCTTAAGAGATAGACATATACTAGTTCATTTAACACTTTGGCAAGATTTCATACAATTTACATCAAAGGCAGTATATTATGTAAAAGACAAATTTGGAGAAGAATATCAATTTAGAACACTGCTATATGATGCTAAATTTAAGCCTGAAGAAGAGACTGCAAAGGCGATGGCTTGGATCTCTTTCCCAAACTTGAACCCAACTTTCTTTGTAAAGGAGTGTCTCTTTTCAATTGCTTCAGCAGTGGGTACTCCATTGCATTTGGATATGGCTACTGTGAACAAGACTAGGCCAAGTTGTGCTCGAGTCAAAGTACTAGTTGACCTGTTAGCTACACATCCAAAGAAGGTTCGAATGGATATTGAAGATGATGTTTCTGGTGAAATCTTGACAGAATGGATTAATATTAGGTATGATTATTTACCTAAATACTGCAGGGAATGTAAGCTCCAAGGTCATGAAATGATTGAATGTAGAAGGTTACATCCTGAACTTATGGAAAATAGAAACAAGGCACAAGATGAAGAGGGTGGACTTGTGGTGCAACAGAACAAAGAAAAGGAAAAATATGATGCTCCTATAATGATCCTGTCAAGTGGTCGAGTTGTTGGAAACCTAGGACAACATTGGAAAGAAGTTAGAGATAATAGAAATAGGGTCAAAGGAAAGGAAGGTGATGGAGGAAATCAAACAGGAAAGGAAATAGTACCTGCTCAAAAACAGCCCACAATAGTCCCTCAACAAGTTCAGACCACAAATCAGTTTGCACTGTTGGAAGCTGATAATAATGCTGTCAATGAAAATAATCAGTTGGCTCTAGTGGAGGATAGCACAGTCCAAAACGAACCTGAGTTGAATGCTGCTGCACCACCTAGATCAGATAAAAGAAACAAGGTCAAAGGTGGAAAGCAAAATCAAGGTGGTAAGAGTCTAAAATCAACAACTCCAAATGTTAACCAAAGTGAAAGGAATGCAGAATATTACCTGGTAGATGCAGGAGCAGCCAAAGGGATAGTTAATCAGCAACAAAGGGAAACAAATCAACAATGGGTACATAGAACCTTCCAAGGACTAGTTGCCACAAATACTTCTGTCCAGGAAATACCATCTCAAGAAACCAGAGTGAATGCAAATCTGGAACAACATTCAGATAGTGATAAGGTGGATGATCCTGATTATGAGCAAATAAAGGCAAGTGAGCAGGTCAACTGGATAGGAGGTCATTTGTGGGTGAATCAAACAGAGGTAGATCCTGGGGAAGAGGAGATACCAGATGTTATGCAAAGTGAAGATGAAGAAGATGGAGATGCAGCAGAAGAAGATGATAAAAGTGTAAAAGGGATAAAAAGGGAAAAGCAAACTATGCAACAGGAACTTAACACTCACAATGAAACAGACTCAAGTAATGCAGAAACTGAAAAACAAGGCTTGGGTAAATAGGTGTTAGTTGAAAAAGGAGGCACATCACAGCAGATTGAACCAGGTGGAGAAGATATATTAGACAAAGTAGAAGAATCTGGTAAGAAGCAACTGAGACCCTCACCTGATCAGACCAAAGAAAATACTACTGTGCCATTGGATGCTGTACAGATCAACACAGCTGCTAATGCTGCTACTATGAATACTGGGCAGCTTCAGTTGAGGTCATCACAAACCAATGAAATTGCTACTGTTCCATTGAATGAGGAGCAGACAACTGCTACTGCACCATTGATCCCTGGGCACAAACCTGGCATTGAACAACAGATTGTTAATGCTAATAATAAAGAGAACATATTGGAAACTGTTAGAACAAAAAATGAAGAGGATGCAAGAGATGAGCATGCAGGAATAGACATGGATGAAGAATCTTTTGCACAGAATTTTCTAAATGTTGCTATACAAGGTGACTTGTCTCCTAGGCAAGTGGATAAGGCTAAATCTGGTGCAAAATGTAGAAAGAAACATAACAAGGATGCCCCACCAGTTCCAGACCCATCAGGTGGTGTCCAAACAAGGAGAACCTTATCCAAATCAATTAATCAGTAATGTATTCTCTGATATGGAATATTAGGTCTGTGAACACAATGCAGGCCTTTGAGAGATTGATCACAATGCATAGACAAAACCACTATGAATTTATTGGTATTATGGAGCCAATGCAACAAGCTAGTAGGGTGGAGAGGTATAGGAGAAGGATAGGCTTGGCTCAAGCCTTTGTTAATATTTCAAACCAAATTTGGGCCTTTGTTGATGAGGTGTTTGAAGTTACTGTAATGTATAACATGGTCCAACAAATGACCCTAAAGTTGCTTCACACAGAAACACAAGTAGAACTGATGCTAACATTAATATATGCCAAATGTGATCACATAGAAAGAATAGAACTGTGGGATTCACTGTACTTAATGGCCACTGACATGGAAATACCATGGTTGGTTGGTGGTGATTTTAATGTTATTTGGGATGAAGAAGAGAAGTTTGGTAGGCTACCAGTTCACATTAATGAGGTCGATGACTTTAGGCATTGCATGAACACCTGTACACTAACAGACTTGGGGTTTAAGGGGAGCATCTATACTTGGTGGAATGGTAGATCAGATGAAGACTGCATTTTCAAAAGGCTAGACAGATGCTTTGGGAATGCAGAGCTACAACAAACTTTTCCAGGACTGGAAGTGACACACCTATCAAAGATAGGCTTAGACCACTGCCCTTTACAATTGAAATGTGATATTGAAGCAACTCCTATTAAAAACCTTTCAGATTCCTGAACTTTTGGACCAAGCATGAGACATTTAAAGAGGCTGTTAGAGAGAATTGCAATGCAGATTTCATGGCCAATCCATTCACTCTATTCAACTACAAGCTGAAGAAGGTGAAGAAAACATTATCTATCTGGAGTAGAGCTACATATGGAGACATATTCCAGAGAATTGCAAGCCTGGAGGAGAGTGCCCTAGTACATGAAAGGGAGTTTGAGGCAAATCCTACACAGGAAAATAGGACAGGACTCAGAAAAGTGCAGGCTAAAATGATAAGCTATCTTGCTATTGAAGAGCAGTTCTGGAGACAAAAAGCTGGGATGATGTGGTTCAAAGAAGGAGATAGGAACACAAAGTTCTTCCATGCTCAGGTTAATGGAAGAAGGAATAGGTTAAAGCTTAAAAGAATTAAAGACAGTAATGATCAATGGCTTGAAGAAGAGGATCAGATTGCAGCTGAAGCAGTAAATTCTATGAGGCACAATTCACTGAAACAGTGATTCCCACATCATTTTATATACTAAATTATGTACCAACCTTGGTGAATGAGGAGCAGGATGAGAAGTTGATGGCAATGCCTACTACAGAGGAGGTGAAGCAGGCTGTAATGGGGTTAAGTCCAGATTCAGCAGGAGGACCAGATGGCTTTACAGGGGAATTTTATCAAACATGCCGGGACATTATACAACAGGATGTGGTGGATATGGTGAAGTCCTTCTTTTGTGGACAGCAACTACCAAAGAGTGTCACACATACTAATTTGGTGCTACTACCCAAAAAGAAGGAGGTTACTACCTTTGGAGACATGAGGCCAATCAGCCTAAGCAACTTTGTCAATAAAATTTTCTCAAAGAGTAATTCATGAGAGGATGGTGGAGCTGTTACCCAATATCATATCAGAAGAGCAAGCTGGATTTGTGAAAGGGAGAAGCATAGTGGAAAATATACTATTGACACAGGAGATTATCACTGGCATACGATTGAGGACTAAGGCTGGGCCAAATGTGGTAATCAAGCTCGATATGGCAAAGGCTTATGACAGACTATCCTGGGTGTTTCTAACCAAAATGTTAAGGAAACTTGGTTTCTCATAATGGTTGATAGGTCTGATTTTTGATTTGGTGGGAAATAATTGGTACTCTATACTAGTGAATGGACATCCTCATGGATTTTTCAAGTCATCTCGAGGAGTGAAACAAGGCGATCCTTTGTCACCTACACTCTTCATACTAGCTGCTGAAGCTTTATCGAGGGGTTTAAATGCACTTCACCAGAACCTATATTTTTGTGGGTTTGGAATGCCTAAATGGAGTCCAAAAATCAATCACTTAGCCTACGCAGATGATACTATAATATTTAGCCTGTGCAGAACCCAAGGAGGAAACATTGATGCATCTATTTTTCACTTCTAATGCAGCTAAAACAGTATGGAAGTACTTCTTGACTAGGGCAGGTATCTCAATAGAAGGACTGATTATGCATCAGGCTATTACAAGGTGTTGGACATCACAGGTTATACCAAGAATTAAGCCAATCAT